>JAQZBX010111005.1:0-10328 GCA_029593785.1 Cabassous unicinctus
TTTTTTTTTTTTTTTTTTTCCTTAAACAACAGGAATTTAATGTCTCATGATTTTGGAGGCGTAAGTCCAACATCAATGTATTGATAGGGCTTGCTTTCTCCTGGAATCTGTAGCATTCTGGCAATCCTATCACATGACTATCTCTCCCTTGTGTCTACTTCTCTGATTTCTACTGACTTATGGCTTCCAGTAACTGACTACACCCTAATTTCCTTTGCTTACAAGGACTCCAGTCATATGTATTAAAGTCCTCCCTAGTTAATTGGGCCTCATCTAAAAAGGATCTTTGAAGATCCTGTCCACAAATTAGTCAACACCTTAACTAATAAAACATCTTCAAAAATCCTATTTCATTTGTCATACTCTCTTAGCAAATCCCAACCATAGTTAAATTTAAACTTCTTTATATCTGTGCCCCCTTAGAATTGAAGGAACATAGAAGATAAACGTAATCTCAATAAACCATATCACTGAAAAGGAAAGAGCCATCAGAAGGGAACTTCTAGAAGCCCTTTCTACTATATGTATAATACATGCATGGGTATATATTGTGCTTCTCTCCTGTCACTGGAAATAAATAGTCTGTGCTCCTAGGAAAGCCAGACCCCTTCATTTTTGCACTAAGATCCCATCCACTCTTATCTGCTCAAGGACATCATATGCAAAATTTCCCTATTTACTTGGTCTTTTACATTAGCAGTTAACATATTGTTGCATCTTTAAAAAGATGCATCCCATCTTAAAATAGAAACTCTCGTATCACCACTTCCCCTCTAAGTGGCAGCCTCATTTCTCTTATTCACATCATAGAAAAACACTTTGAAAGAGTAGTCAATGCTTGCAGTCTCTAATTTCTCTCTTATTTTCACCTGAACCCACTCCAACTACACTTAACCAAAATCTGCCCTTGTTAAGATCATCAAAGACTCATTTTACTAAAATTAGTCATCAGTTTTCAGTGTTCATTTTTCTTGATATTGCAGCATTTGATGCAGACCAATTCCATTTTTAAAAAAATCACTATCCTTGTTTTCATCATATCTACCTGGAACACCATTCTCAGACTCTTCTGCTCCTTCTGTTTCCAACCTATTAAATTTAGATTGTTTCAAGTTTCAACTACTGGTTCTGGTGTTTTTTTCCTGGTTGACTCATTCCCTGATTATTTCATTTAGTCTCATGACTATTATTTCATTTAGTCTCATAAGCTAGCCTTATGCTGATAACTTACACATTCTTATCTCCCAGCCAGACTTCTGCCCTGTACGTGAGACATATGTCTGACAATTTATTTAACATCTCCACTTATATGTCTAAAACTTAACTTGTTATTCCCAAAACTAATTAGCTGGACCTCTTCTTCAAGTAAACCTGCTCTTAAAACAGTCTTCCCACTTCAAGGAATAGGAACTCAATTGAAAAAGTTGTTTAGACTATGACCTTGGAGTCACTCTTGACTCCTCTCATTCTTTGGCATCCTCTATCTAATGTGTTAGCCAATCCTGTTTGTTCTGTCTTCAAGCTACATCCAAAATCTGACCACTTCTCACAACCAGCTTCACCAAATAAGCTGTTATTATTTTATCTAGATTACAAGTCTTCTAATTGCCGTCCCTGTAGCCACACTTGCAGCCCAACAATCTATTTTCAACACAGCAGCCAAAATAACCATTAAATGAAATCTATATCATGTCTTTCTTATATTCAAAGCCTATGAATGGTTGATCTTTCACTCCAAATAGAAATCAAAGTCTTAATATGACCAAGGCTGCTCACTGTCTCCCCATTATTGATCTGTCTTCACTTCCTACTCTTCTCTCCCTCAGTCATTCTATTCCAGTCACTCTGGTCTCCTTACTATTTCTTGATCACACCGGTGTGCCTCTTGACCAAAACTTTTACATTTGCTGTTCTCCCTGCTTGTAAAGTTCTTTACGAGGCATCCATATGACTTCTTCAAATCCTTCAGATCTTTATTTATGTCCCAGTGTTCTTGTGAACAGTATTTGAAACTGCACCCTGTCTTGATTTTCTCTGTCCCAAACCCCTGCTTTATTGTTCTTAATAGCACATACAACTTAATACACTGTATTTTGTGTTTATATTATTGCTTTTTTATTTTCTTCTGCTAAATATACACTGTCAATGAGGCAGAGATTTTTTTTCAATTATATTCATTTACTTACTTTCACTACTGTGAACAATGCCTGGCATATAATACACCAAATATATACTGGCTAAATAAATTAATTAAAGTAATTTAAACAATCATTTAAAATATTTCTACTAAGAAAACCCTAGGCCTAGACAATCTAACAGATAGAAACACCAAATAATCAGAGTATAAATAGCTTCATTACTAACCACATCATTCCAGATAATAGAAAATGTTGAATATATCCAAATCATGGTATGCAGTAAGCATAAACTGTATACAAAACCTTACAATCACATTATTTAAAACAAAAATTACATTGTAAACGCTTTCATGAGATACCTGAATACAGGAAATTCACAACAAAATATTTGTAAATCTAATTCAACAAGGTAGGAAAAAATTTATCAAGACCACATTGGGTTTATCACAGGCATGAAAAGTTTCTTTAGAAACTGAGTGCATTTTACCACATTAACAAGTTAATGGAGAGAAACCATTTCTGCAGTCAATGAAGTAACAATATTTAATGGAACCAATTAAACTAAAAATCTAATTATGTTAAAAATATTAGCAGTTAGGAAATTGTGGGTTCTCCTTTCACTCAAAAATATATACACAAAAGTTCTAGACAATACATCAGAGTAAACATTGTTATGAAAGCATTTTCTTGTGATTAGGAAAAAATAATACTTCCCCTATCACCACATTTATTTAACATTACACTTTATGTTCTAGTCTATGTAGGATTAAATTAAAGAAATAAAATTGTATAAGGATGAGGAAAAAAATTGTCATTAATCTCAGATGATATAATTTTGTTCATAGAAAATCCAAAATACAGTGTTCAACTAAATTGCTAGAATTCTTGAGGGATTTTAGCCAAGTTTGCTGAGTATATGACCATGAAAAAAAATCAATTTATATTCTTGTAATTGGCAGCAAGTAGTTAGAAAATATAACAAAAATAGAACATATTTACAATAGTAACAAATATAAATATTTGAGTAAATAACTACAATTTTGTGCAAGGACTTTATAGAATAAACTGAGTTTCTTAAAGCAGATATTAAAGAAATTCATGTATAAGCACATACTGCCTCTGTGAACTAGAAGATGATATTGTAAAATGTAATTTCTCACATTGATTTAAGTGGCTTGCCTTTAAGTTGAGGATGACATGAAAGTTGCACATAATTTTGTTTCAGTCTTATTGGCCTCAAGTTAGTCATGGGTTCAGATTTCCCATTAAAAAGAAATAAACCTATTTTAGGGGTATAACTGTTAAATTTGCTTTAGGCTTCAAGATTCTAATCATGAGAATTTTATCATTGCTAAAAATACCTTGACACCTTGGAAAGAACATTAGATCTAAAATAGCTTTTTAAAGCATTTTATATCAAAAATACAGTAAAAATTGAGGTTATCCAATAAGTAAATGCTTTATTATAGTTAGTATTTTTAAAATAATAACTATAGGTAAAATATATCTACAATTCATAAAACTAAACTAAATGTAAGGCATGTTTTCTTCTGGAAAATAACAAGATATCTTTAAACCATGCTTTTGATAAAGAGGAACCCAGTGGTATATATTTTCCAAACATAAATAATCAGTTTAATGATAGTTTATCAGATTTTCAGACTACTTATCACTTCAGGTCAGTAAAAAATTAAACACAATTATTTCTGTCATGTTTTATTTCTATGTTACATACTTTTAGGAACAATAAAATATTAAGTGATGTTTCTTTAATTTAACATAGTTTAACTTATTGTCCATGGGTTATGTAAACAGATGGCATAAATGAATATGTCTATTCTTACAAATGGGGAAAAGCTCCAAATATAATGTATAATTTTTAATATTATAAATTGCCAAAAGTTTCTTTAACTGGATTCTCTTCCCTTTCAATCCTATGATGTAGCATCCTAAGAAATCATTACTGGACACCATTGTGATGATACCCTATAATAATACATCTTCAGAACTGCTGTGATAAAAACTGCCCTTGTGATGATACATTTTTCTGACTCATAATCAGCATACATTGAGCACACACATGCTTCGAAATTAGGTAGGACATTGGAAGAACCCAAATAAGCAAAATTGTTATACAATTATTTATGCAATAAAAAGCTGAGTGGAGTTTTCAAAATCCAAAGCCAATACTTGAAATTATTCACTAAAACTTCTCACCAGTATGCTGAAGAAATTTATGCATTTTCCCTGCTAACGGAATGATTTATTAGTGCAGTATCTAAGGTTATTATTAAATGAATTATCTCAAATTATCAGCATCATTTTGGCAGAAAATACTTGCTTAATAAACTTCTGGGCATATAAGAGATGGCCTTGATTGTTAAGTGAGCCTCTTGAGTAGAGGAAGTAGAGGAAGCAGAGGAAGATTCTCAGGTTATCACATATCCCATGGCTCCTTCCCTCTAAAGATACAGTCTCCAGGGTTAATAGTTGAGAAACGTGGGAAATTTGCCAGTTTGTTTATATGCTGATCCACCCTCCCTCTCAGTGGATTCATTCCCCCCATTTCTCTAATACATGTTTTCTTTTTGATGCGCTGAATGACTGATTAATAAGTGTTTCTATCATTTATTTAAAATATTTGTTAAACATTTTCTATATGCCAGTTACTATGTTAGAAGCTATGTGAGTAAAATGAATTTGTTTCTCTGCTACAGGGGCTCACAGTCTATAGGTAAGAGCAGACAAATTATTCCAAAAACATGACAGATGATAGAATAAACACTTGGTACATGTTAAATAATACAAAAATTTTTTTCTTTCAAAAATTTAAATCCACAGGTAATATGGTCAGCACTTTCCTTATTTAAATTTAAGACATTAATTTTACTGGTTCAAGCAGAGTATCTGCTTTACTTTAAAATAATCTAGCCATTACATTTTTGATAAATTGCCTCTAAAATGTATTTCTACTAAGATATTGAAATAATGTGTGTATTAGTCTGCCAAAGGGATGCCGATGCAAAGTGCCAGAAATCTGTTTACTTTTATAAAGGGTATTTATTTGGGGTAAAAGCTTACAGTTTCAAGGCCCTAAAGAGTCTAATGCAAGGTTGATTTCTCACCAAAGTCAGTTGCCACATGTTGAAGCAAGATGGTTGCTGACCTCTGTGAGGGTTCAGCCTTCCCCTCTGGGCTTCCTCCCTCTCAGCTGCAGGCTGGCATAAGGTTTGTCTCACAGGGTTTACTCTCTATCTTGGCATAGGGCTCACTTCTTTCCAGGCCTTCTCAGCTGTTCTGGTCTCTTCCAAAGGCCAGCTGTAAACTATCAGGTTAATGGCTCATCTCTCCCCAGGGCCCCAGAATCAAAAATGGCAGCACTCTCTTCTGTTGTGTCATTTTGAATGAGATGACAGCCCTCCATGGAGGCAGGGTCTCAAACTGAGACATGCTTGACATGGTTGAATCAAAGCCCTAATCTTAACAGATAATTTAACAGGTATCAAGCCTAGGAGAATAGAGAATAGATTAGTTTACAAACATAATCTTTTTCTTTTTGAGATTCATAAAATAATCTCAAACTGTCATAATGTGTTTTCCATTATCACTGCTGAGGGTAGGAAAATCAAATTATCAAGTCAAAAATGGTATTGAGATTACCACTATAGTCTAAAGAGAGGTACAAAGGGTAAATACACTTTTCAGTTAGTGAAAAGTTCAATGTTTTGTGTATTTAAGAATCTCCTTACTCTGCGCTCCCAAAATAACTAGTCCAAATACTTATTATATCATTTTTTTTTTATATTGCTGCAAACACTTGTTTGCCCTTACCTTTAAATTGGACTTCTTCATTCCACATATGCCCTTTACAGTCTTTTTCAAGACAACAGCAAGAAATGTTAAAATGTTAAGTTAAATCGTGTCAGTGTTCTTGGTTCAAAATCTTCCACTGGCTTCTAATTTTACTCAGGTAAAAGACAAGGCAAAGTGGGCATCACCCTCCCAGAATCCTCAGGATTGGGGAATGAATGATGGATTAGAGTAGACTTACTGTTATTCTACTATAAACCTATTGTTAATCTAGCAGTGGAAGAACTTTTATCATTGATGTGGAGGCAGTGGCCACCAGAGGTTCTAGGGGAGTTAGAGAGAAAAATAGGTGTAATATGGGGGCATTTTTGGAATATTGGAATTGTCCTGAATTATGTCCTGAATGATGGATACAGGTCATTTTATATTTTGTCATAACTGACAAAATTGCGCAGGACCGAGTGTAAACTATAAAGTAAACTATAATTCACACTTAGTGGCAATGATCCAATATGTGTTCATTAATTGTAACAAATGTATCACACTAATGAAGGATGTTGTTAATGTGGGAATGTTTGGGAGGGGTAGAGAATGGAGCATATGGGAATCCCTTTATTTTTTATGTAGCATTTATATAATCTAAATCATTAAAAAAAATAAAAATTGAAAACACTAAAAACATTTAAATAAAATAAAATTAAAATTAAAATTAAAGACAAGTACTCTATTGTAGCCTGAAAGATCACTTCTAATCTCCTACACTCTATCCTCATCTCCTGGGACATGTCCCCTTGCTCTTGCCACGCCAGCCATACTCACTTCTTTCTGCTTCCTTGAGCATTTAAAGTGAACCCTTGTCTGAGGGCCTTTAAACATCCTATACCCTTGATCAGGAGACAATATGAAGGAAACTTGAAAAAGTATTCCTGAACTCTAACAATCTCAAAAACGTACTAACAATTACATGTTTGAAACCCAAAAACACTTTCCTAAATATCAATTAAAAGCAGAAACAAATTTTGATAAACCACATAGAGAGAAGAATGAACCTCCTGTCCTCTTTCAAAAATGTACCTAAAATGTTTAATTTAAAGGAGAGAACATAATGTATATGACCAAAAGTATAAAGAAAAATATTTTAGATGTGGGTCAAGTAGTAATTATAAATATTATAAACATATTAAAATACTCTAAAGTATATTTATATATAAATATATTTATAAAAATTAAAATATAAAAATAGTTTGTTATTTTTCTAGCATGTGTAGTATATCAGCTTGTATAAATTTATATTTGGTTGTCATTTCTTTTCTTGATCTAAATAAATGTTTACTTTCAAAACTAATTTCATATGCATTTTCATAAAGAGGTGTCCAAAAATTGCATAAATTTCTAGCCCGACAAAACAGATCTGCCCTGCTATTAGCACCAGCCCCTTCAACTCATTTTTTTATCACATTTCACTAAGCAGGCTAATTAAAACTGAGACCCTATCCCATCTGGTTGTTTCCCATGCTTCCACATCCACACTTTCATCTTCTATAACTTTCATATTTGAAATTCTACAAATATGTAATTAATTATATATTATTGGAATAGAAGTTATGAAACATATCTTTGAAGTAAAAATAAGTTTTGTAATCTGTGTAAAAGCTATTCATTTATTTAAAAAAGAAAGAAGTCCCAGCTATTGCAACTATATTTGTTTTGAGAGAAAAATGAATACAAGTTAAATATACCATCCTGCTTTTCCTATAAGCTTTATAGTTTATGCTGTACTACAATTGATATTACAAAAAAATGTATGTTTGAGATTTTAGAGGCATCATAATTACTGCTTTTCTTTCATGAAATACCAAGTTCCCTAACAATTGCCAATCCTGTCTTTATATTTTGGCAACTATTTCAGAGGACGCAAAGTCCTAGTCAGAAAGATGGTTTTCCTTCGGTGAAATGATGCACGTAGCATTTTGCCCTTAGTTAAGTGGCACTTGCATGGTCACATTAATCAGCCCAATTACCTTGGATACTTCAGAAATGTTTCTATCCTAAACCTCCCAAGGAAAGCTAGCTAGAGGGAATAGAGATTCATTCAAGTAGCAATGTATTAAACATTTGCTTTTAATTAAACTGTTTCATTTAGCATTTGCAGAATAAAAAATGCCACGGTTAGTATAATTCAATAAGAAAAATAATAAAGTCTCTTTTATGATCCTGAATGCTAAATTAAATGAAAACTAGAAATAAAAGCTGAAAAACACATTTTGCCATTTAGTCTAAATGTAGTCCATCTGGTCAACAAAGAAAGAAGTTTTTGATTTTATTTATTAGAATTGTCTAACAAAATGTTGGTTTTAGAATTGGCTCATTATCTATAGGAATTAAAAATGTTATTATTATGTCATCTCATATTGGTCTTTGTTATTCCCCCAACTCTTATTTGAATAAAATAAATAGTTCAATCATGGCAAAGTGCCTAGCTGTATTCTAAGTTTGAAACCCATTTTGAGAATTTTATGCTATTTAATTTATACTGATTTACACTATTTTTCTTATTTTCCTTAATATAAACAGAGGAAATATTTTTCATGACTCGTGTTTTGAATTGTAAGCTATTTTAGCATTATTTTATAGGAAACAAACAATAGCAACACCAATACAACCAACATAAACAACCACAGCAACAGCAATTATCAAATTGCAAAATTTATTTCAAATCAAATAAACCAAACATTTATTTGGCTTACGAAAGAAAAATAGACTACACTGTCCAAATATTATATATAGTATATATAGATATATAAAATGCCATGCCTCAGTAACAAAATCAAATTAACCCCAATCCATTCATATGAGCAACAAATTCTAACCCAAGCATATTATCTACTAGTCATACATCTTTATGTCAGATGAATAAAAAATTTAGCAATTGTATTATTCTGAAAGAAGTTTTCCATACTGGAAAAGTGTTGTTCTGAATCTTATATCAAGAACAGACAAACAAATAGCAAGTTCATGACTTCTTGAAATCATTGGAGAGTGAGATCACAGGGCAACCAACTGGCTCAAAACCTAAGAAGAGACAAGCCTCAACAGCAAGAAGCAAGAATGGAACACTGATTTACCAGGGAAAGTAGAATTCATCTGGGGTGATGAAAACTGGTGGAGAACAAATGCGCATGGATGAGAAAGGGTGAAACCTATAGTGGTAAAAAATAAAGTTGGAATCTATATCTTGTTACAAGGAAGCTCACCTGGTGTTCACAGAAAAGACTGGGAGTGTCCTGAGAATATCTCCCTCATGGTGCAGAACCATATACAAGAGGGAGACAAAATTCCACTGGACCCTATCTCATATACAGAACAAAATTCTTCCTTCATCTGGGAGGTGTTAGATAGAAGGACCACAAACAGCACCACTCTTAGGGCACTAATGAAAATCCATTTAGCTCGGGGAAGGAAACCGGTGGAGGATAAGAAACACTCTTCTACTTCTATAGAAGGAGGAAGAACATGTGTTGGACTCAGAAGTAAAGATGAGGAGGAGCAAAAACACTGAGAGAGACATACCCTGAGACCCAAGCATGGAATGCCTGCCTAAGTCTGAAGCTTAATTAGAACAGAACAATCCCAGCCCTACAAAGCCAGATAAGCAAAAATAAGGTATCAAGTAACTTGAAAGAGGGAAACTACACTACAAATGTTGACTAAAAGCTTACTGGAAACAAACTTTTGAAGAAAAAAAAAGAATCTGCAGAGTCAGTTCTCCACCTCTAAACACAAGATATGCTAGCACAATTTGAAACACAAGTTTCATTGAAAGTAACCAGAGCTACAAAAACTTTAAATCCAGCCCAACAGCTAATCAGATTAACATGAACCCCTACACTTAAGTCTAAGCATTAAACAAAAATATTGCAAAGAGATAAAATATATAAAAAGCAACACACTCCCAAGAGACAAAGCAGACATCAGAAACAGTCTCATATATGACACAGAGTTTGGAACTACAAGGCAGGGTACTTGAAATAATTATGAGTAATATGTTATAGCTTCTGCTGAAATAAATGGACAACATAAAAGAACAGAAGGACAATTATAGCAGAGAGGTGGAAATTATCAAAAAGAAGTGATAAAAAATGCTAGAAGGGAAAACTATCTTAACAGAGATGAAGAATACTTTCAACAAGTTCATCAACAGTTTTGATAAAGGCAAGAAACTATAGTCTTGAAGACAGTTTCATATGAATTACCTAAACTGAAAGAGAAATAGAAAAAAAAAGCATGAGGAAACCAGAAGAGAGCATCCAAGAACTGTGAGAAAGTATAAAGCAGTCTAATATATGTATAATTGGAATCCTAGAAGAAAAGAAGCAAACA
>JAQZBX010111006.1:0-10338 GCA_029593785.1 Cabassous unicinctus
TATCGGCTCTGTTTCCTCTTCTCTCTCCTTAAGTGAGCTCATTCACTCCCTTCACTTTCAAGACCACTGATATGCATATGAGCATCAACTTTATATCTCCAGCTCTTACTTTTCCCCTGAACTTCAGACTTGCTGCATCAATCTGCCTACTCCACATTTCCACTCAGTTATTGAATGGGCATCTCAAACTTAACAGGCCAAGAGCTTTTGATTTATCTTTCTAAATCTGCTGTTCTCAGCCCTCCTCTTCTCAGTAAATGGCACCCCCATCCACCCACTTGTATAAGCCAGAAATCTAGGGGTCACCTTTAATTCTTTTTTCTTCCTTACTTCCTTCTGCCAATTCTTCCATAGAAGTATATCTCAAACCCATCTACATCTCTTCATCTTCACTGCCCCATCTTCATCCAAGCCCTGTCTTCTCTCACTTGGACCACTACAAGAATAAAAGGGGCTGCAAAAGCCATTTAATTGTTCCCCTCACTTCCATTCTTGTCCCCTCTCCAATCCCCTCTCCAGAGAATCTGGAGTGAATTTGCAAAAGCATTTTGCACTTATTATGCCGCTCCTCTGTATCAGCCCCTTTCATGCCTTCCTATTGCACTTAGAACAAAATCCAAGCTCCTTGCCCTTTTGTTCTGGCTCCAGTCTACCTCATCAATATCATCACATGTTCCTCTCCCCTCAGTTACCACACTGCCGTTGCACTCAACTTCTTTCAGTTCCTGAAATATTTCAAGCCCTTTTATAGCTCAGAGGTTTTGTCTTCCTGAGAGTTCCTTCCTGCTTGCAAGTAGCATGACTGTCTTGTCCTTACTCATCATGTCTCAGGTGAAATTGAAATGCCCCCCACTCCTGTTATTCTCTATGAGAGCACCTCGTTCATGTCCTTTATAGCCCTTATCACATAAAATCGTTCATCACTTTGCTTATTCGTTTGTTGCCTATTTCTTCTAATAGACTGTAAGCTTCACTAGGACAAGAAGTTTGTCTTCTTGTTCACAGTCATATCTCCAGCACCTAGAGGGGTGCCTGGCAATTACAAGTGCTCTGTAAACACTAGCTGAATGACTGGAATAATCACGCCAAGATAAATTAGGTGGAAAATGTACCCATAAGGAACAGAACAATTTGACCTGTTGTATAATATGGCTAGATACACATTGATTAAATTTCATAGACTTCTGTCAAAATGATTATTTTGTTTTCAGAATGATTCTTGAGACTTCTTTCTAAGAATAGTTGAAAAACAGGAGCAGATGCCTGTTGAAACCACTTCTAATTCTATACCATAACATCATCTCATCAGCAGAGGACAGGGTGCCCCTTTGTCTATGACAGGCTCAAGTGGCCATTAGAGTGTCACAGTGAAGAGCACAGACTTTGGCTCTGTTGAGAAATCCAGGTTTGAATCCCATCTCTGCCATTTACAAGCTGCATGACCTGAGAGGGTTTCTAAACTATCTGAGCCTCACTGTTTTCATAGGTAGAATGGAGATAAAAATATCTTCCTCTCAGGAATGTTCTACAATTAAATGACAAGATGCATATAAAGTGCCTAACATAGTTCCTGGCATAAGGTGAATGTTAATAAATGGTAGCCATTATTTTGGATCCGGGAAGCAATGATGCAAGACTCTGGAGCAGAGGTACAGAGGCGAAGAAGAAGGGATAAATTAAGGAGATGGTTATAAGATTGCACTAATAGAAGTCGTGATTATTTGGATTGACTGTGAAAGATGAGGCAACATTAACTGAAGAGGACTTGAAATTTCTGGCTGGGTGATTAGATGTGTAGTCATGCCATCAACAAACACTTCCATGCAAAGCCTCCTGCGTAGAAAAACTCTAGGAATCACTTTGAATTCAGATCACTCACTTCTCAATTTATAGATCTGGATATCCTTTATTTAGGGGTTCGCCTTTATTTAAGGACTCCTTGTGAGACTTGTTCAGTTCTTGGCCAGTGGAGAGAAGACATTGCAGGCTATGGGGAAAGTCTGGAGGGTTTTTTCTTTCTATGTCTGTTTTATCATGACCTGGCCTTTCCTTCCAAACAGGACCAAACCTTTCCATTTCCTTGTGCTGTAAGGGGGAAGGCTGCCTCTCACAGTCTTGCCATGGTTGCAGACCGAGGCTCCAGCTCCTACTGTGCTTCCGTGGGGGGAGGGGAGTCTCTCACATGTGCAGACTGAAACCACACACGGGGCAAAGTACAGAAAAGGGTTTCCCTGAGGGCTGGAAACCTATATCCCACTGAAACCAGATTAGCAACCGCAACGCACTCTTTCTTAAATTTAGGCTGGTGATTGCTGTTTTGTTTTATTAGTTGCTCAGAAAAGGTGGAGGGGAGAGGAATCACCAGCAAGGTGTTCATAAAATAGGAATTAAATCACCACCACCCTTGGCAAGAGAGGAGCAGGTGAATCATATATCACATCAAAAGTCAACCTGTCCTTTATCCTCCAGCCCAACCCCAAGTCATAACTTTTAAAATTGCAGCAAGAAGAGTTTAGTAAAGATAAGGGCTGAATTAAATTACAGGGGAAAAGAAAAGCCACCCAGGCCTAATTATATACTCCAGAGAAATGAGTGCATGTAGCCATCTAGATACATGTAAGAGAATATTTAAAACATTAGTCTTAATAACTAAAAACTAGAAACAACCTGTGGCAGTTTGAGATTATTTACGAATCCAAAAAAAGAGAAGATTATGTTGGTAAACTAATCTATTCCTCTGGGTGTGATACCCTTTGAATGCATTAGATTCAGCTGACATGTCTTGATTAAATTATCTGTTAAGATTAGGGCTTTGATTCGACCATATCAGTAGGACTCAGGGTTGAGTCCCTGCCCCCTTGGTGGGCTGCTATAAATGGACACTCACTGAAGAAGACACACAGAAGAGGATAGAATTTGGTCATTTTGGTTCTGCCATGTGACAGAAAGGAGAAGTCTCAAACAGCTAAAGCCCTGGGAAGTGAGATGAGCCATTTGCCTGATAGTTTGCAGCCAAAGAGAACAGAGCAGCTGAGCATCTTGCCTGCCATCTTGCTTCAACACTTGGCAACAACTTTGGTGAGAAAGCAGCCTTGAGTTGGACCCTAGGGCCTTGTAACTTTAAGCTTTTACCCCAAATAAATACCCTTTATAAAAGCCAACAGATTTCTGGTACCATCAGCACCCCTTTGGCTAACTAATACATATCCCAAATATCTATCAATAGTAGAATGGATAAATAAATTGTGATCTATTCATGTAGAGGACTACTACACAATAATGAAAAAATATGAACAAACGACACACTCATCAACATGGATGAATCTCATAGACGTAAGGTTGAACCAAAGATTGAACCAAACAAGTCAGACACAAAATAGGATGTGGTGAACACATCCTAGAGAGACCCCAATGAGTCACGCCCTTGTATAACTTCCTCCCTCTGATAGTGTGTGAAGAATCGATGGCTTGTTTGTAACAAAAAGAATATGGCAAAGGTGATGGGCTCTCACTCCCTGGATTAGGTTACATGGTATGTCATACCTTTAATGGGTATGCTACTTACTTGACTATGCTACTTACTATATGACTTACTATAGTTTGGGCAAACTAGAAAGAGAGATTCTTCTCCCTTGTTGGCTTTGAAGAAGTAAGCTGCCATGTTGTGAGAGGGACTGACAGAAGGCCAGATGGCAAGGAACTGCAGGTGTCCTCCGAGAGCTAAGAGTGGCCTCTGGCTAATGGCTTGCAAGAAAACAGGGCCCTCAATCCTACAGCCACAAGGAAATGAATTCCAACAACAACCTCAATGAGCTTGGAAGTGGATTCTTCCCCAGTCAATCCACCAGATGGGAACAGTCCAGCCAACACCCTGATTGCATCTTGTAAGACGCTGAGCAGAGGAGCTGGCTAAGCCATGCTCAGACTCCTGACCCATGGAAACTGCAGATAATAAATGTGTGTTGTTTTAAGCTGTTAAATCTGTGGTAATTTGTTGCACTGCAACAGAAAGTAAATACAGAGAACATATTGAACGATTACATTTATATGAAGTTCAAGAACAGGAAAAGCTAATCAACGGTGATAGAAATCAGAAGAGTGGTTACCTGTCTTATTGACTGGGGGATTATTGACCAGGAAGGAGCCCAAGTTACTTTCTGGCATGCAGAGAATGTTCTATACATTAACCTGGGTAGTGATTACCTGGGTATATATAAATGGAAAAATTCATTTATCTGTACACATTAGATTAATACACTTTAAACACTTTATTGTACATATTTTAGGCCTCGATTTAAAAGTTTAAAAAATAAAAAAGAAGATAAAATCAGGGGAGAAAGGGAATTCTGCAGGAGGATCCTTTGTCCATCTTCTCATCAGTCTTGCATCCAGCAAAGAGTGTGTGGAGGTTCCCAGGATTTGGGTTCTTGTACATACCCTCAGCCTTTCCTAGGCTGAGATGCACTTCCCTGCCCCACACCTGCTCCTTCCCTAGATACAATATGAAGCCACTTGCAGAATTAAGAATCTTAAAGTAGGCTCACGGTATTTGTTAATTTAACAATCAGGATTTAACTATTACTTCAAGGCCCAGAATTCCCATGACATGGGTGTCCTCTGGATGAGGCTCACATGGGAATGTCTCCCTCCAGGAGACTGGTGCTTCAGAGGGTCACTCAGCTAGCATGTGAAGCCAGCCAGCTGTGCAGCGACTGCATTACAAGGGGGCTTTATTGTTCTCTATGGACATGGAATCTGCATTTTATTGGGTATAGTGTACTCTTGGGTATTCACATATTTGGAGATTCTGGAAGGTCTCCAGTTATCTGCTACCTCTTGAAGTCAATCAATCACCTGGATGGGCACCTTCACTGCCTAATCCCTCTCCCTCACCACTCCAGCAGGCTCCCCAGTCTTCTGGTTTCCCCTGCCTGCTCTACTCCTAACATATCCTCATATGTAAGCCATATCCTTGTGTTCTCTTTAAGTGGCCCAAGGAAGTGTTACTGTTTCTCAGCCCTTTGTCATCTTTGAATTTCCCTCTCTCTTCCTCTGAAGGGTTAACTTGCCTGTTTCATGGGGGTGGGGGGAGGAATGACTGACTGGGGCATATCAACTCAACTACCTGGACAAGTGTGACTCTATCCTTCCTGATTCCCAGCAGGGGAAGGAGAGGAGGAGAAGGAAGGAATATAAACTAACCCCCTAACCTGCAACCCCCACGATTGCCATGGCCAGAGCACTTGACCCCAGGTGTCTGCCCAAACCTTCTAGACCACTCAGCCATTCAGAGGAAACTTCTCAACCCTGGGATTCCCTCAGGCAACACTGAACTCTGTCCAGCATCAGGGCAGTGGTAGATCTGCACAAAATGGAAGCCTGGCTAAGGAGTTGGGATACGTTTGGTGTGGGTTTGGGAGAATGTTTGCTGTCACTTCCATGCCCAGTTCAGTCTCGACTAGCTAGAAATAACTTCTACAGCCTGGTCTGCCTCCTCAACTAACGACCTGACACGAGGAGATGGTGTTATGTTATGACGTGACCTGTGCCACCCAACACTGGAAACATTTGGGTAATGGAGAAAAAAAACTAGGTTTAAAATGTATGGAGCCAGAAGCTAGTATACGGGAAAAAATCTTCTGACTCTTATTCTTAAGGCCACAAAAGGCATCTGCTTTGTTTGGAAGTTAAGAGTGTGTGTCTGGGGACACATGCATGGTTTCCATGGGTGTGTCGCCAGGCCCTGTGAGCAGGTGAGCCACCAGGCTCCACGAGCAGGTGAACTGCCAGGCCCCGTGAGCAGGTGAGCCGTCAGGCCCCGTCCATGGGTGTGCCATCAGGCCCCATGAGTGGGTGTGCCGCCAGCCCCGTGCATGGGTGCGCCGTCAGGACCCGCAAGCCATGCAGCAGGATAATGACGTAACAGGAGAGTGACACAAGGGAGAGCCAAGATGAGATGCACCAAAAAACCAGGAACTAGGGTGGCACAGGTGGTAGGATGCCTCTCTCCCACATCGGAGGTTCCGAGGATAGAATCCCAGTGAAGACAGGAGGAGAAGGATGAGAAGAGAGGGCAGGAAACGGACACAGAGAGTTGCCCAGCGAATGGACACAGAAACAGCAAAAACGGGGAGGGGGGCGTGTAAAAATGGATAAAAGTAAATAAATCCTTAAAAAAAAATGTGTAGGGGAGGAAGATATACACTATAGTTAGTAGTAATACTTTGACAATGCTCTTTCATGATTTGTTAACAAATGTTTCACAACAATGCAGGGTGTTGGGGGGTGGGTGATATGTGGGAGTCCTGTATGATGTTATGCATGTTTTTTTGTAAGTTCACAATGTTTGCTGAACACTTGTAGTTTATGTATGTTCATGTATGAATGATATACTTCAATAAAAAAAAAAAGAGTGTGTGTCCTCCTCTGGTTGCCGAATCTCAGAAGGCCCCAGGCAGATCAGATCACTATTAGTTAGCATCAAGATGGTATTAAAGGCCTGAGTCAGAAATAAATCCCACCAGCTATTGTCTGGTTTGGCCTGTGGATTATCTCCATGGTCATTCATGAAACTGGATGTGACAAGGTCCAGATTTAACATTTCACATGGATGACCACTCAGCATTTAGGAAATCTGTCAGGAATTAATTTCTTATACTCCCTGGCTGGTATCTGTTCAGCCAATTTGTGAGCTCAGGGATTTACCCTTATAAATAGCTTGCAATATAAATATGTTAGGGGAGAAGACTGCACGATGGGTATATATATATTTGGAGTTAGGTGGGACAGTGGGAAGTGAAGAAAGGGAGCTGTTATCCTCACCCCCACCACTGGACTGGGGGGAGCCTGAGAGGAAGGAGAGGGTATAGGAGGTGAGATGTGAGAAGGTTGGGATGAGTGGGCCTTCTGCCTTAGATTCACTTGGGGAGATTATCAAAAAGGCAATTGTTTAGGCCCAACTCTAATGAATCACAATCTCTGGGATGGGACCCAGAGATCTGCATTTCAAACAACCAGGTGATTGAAATGGTTGGTTTGGGCCCTTGGAGGCCTCTGAACTTCTGCCTGTATTAGCCCAAATTAGGAAAGAATGGCTTTGCCTATCTCCAGGTATAGTGACATCATGTATATGAAACTCTGCAAATTCGTCGGAGCTCTATAAATGGAGAGTTTCTACTCACTCTGTTTATAGTGCCCAGATCTGGAAGTCCTGGAAAGGTGTTCTTGAATCCAGAGTAATCAACTGGGATTCCTCTGAGTAGGAAGCCTGGTCCTGAATAACGAGTTGGCCCAAAAAGAATCCCTTGCAGTGCTACAATTCTATTTTTATAAGAGCTGCAAGGACAATTATTAATGGCAATGCTTTTTTTGTTATTAATAATCAAGCAGCCAAAAACCATTCCCTATGGTGTGCAAGTCTTCAGGTCCAACTCTGCATGGGATTCCCCAAGGCAGGGCTGCCTGGGGCCTCTGAGAGAGCCCTCCAAGGGGCCTCCAGGGGCCCCAGCCAACCAGTCCCTGAGCATCGCTGGTTTCTTTTCTTAGAAAAGGTTTTTCATTCTAAAAGCATGGGTATTTTCCATTCTTTGACCTTCCTGCTACCTCTGTGTTCAGTGTCCCAAAACTAAATTCAAAAGAGGAGCTAAAGGCTATTTGCTTCTTTAATTAGGCATTTTTTTCTTTTTTAGGAAATACCAGGTATTGAACCTGGGACCTCGTACATGGGAAGCAGGTGCTCAACCACTGAGCTACACCTGCTTCCCTTAAAATAGCTTTTATTTTGTGCTCCAAAAAGAAATTTTGTCCCTACGTCTCATGAACATGGTGGCTCTGATTCTAGAGGTAACAGCTAACTAGCAGCTTGTCTCAGTGACTTAGGAAATTCTTTTCTCCATTTTCAGGATAAAAATAAAGCTTACTCAACTCTTCTATGATTTTTGTCTTGGCAGACAGTTTGAGAGTCTGGGAACCAGAATCCATTGGATGAACATTCATAGATTTCATTTCAGAATCTCAACTGACAGAAACATTCTAAAGGTAAGGAACAGAATTCTTGGCTAGTTTTCATATTTTAAACTGAATATGCCTAAAACAATACTGAAAGTTTACTCTCTTGGTTTTCCTCTTATAAAAATGTGTTCTCAAACGTCCTCAACAAATAAAAGTTGAAGTTCTATCACTGAGAAAATTCCTTAATAAATTATTGATAAACATACACAAAGAATTATGTGACACACCTTGGAGACCACAATGACAGACACTTCCACTCACAAGAATCTACAAGATGTGTGCACTGACAAATATAAGTAGAATATGAGAAGAACCACAAAAGAGGTACAAACAAAGCTATAGGATTTCAGATGCAAGCGATTACTTCTGGCTGAAGGGAATCCATGAAGAAGATCGTAGCAGAGTGGACATTTGAGCTGGATCTCGAAGCATGTGCAGAGTCTGGCCTGAGTTTCTCCAATTACTCACCATAAAGCTTTCTAGCCAGTGGAGCTCATGATCGAGACTTGTGTTAGTTTTCTATTGCTGCCTAGCACATTACCACAAACCCAGTGGCTTAAAATAACACATGTTTATTATCTTCCAGTTTCTCTGGGCCAGGAGTCTGGGCACAGAGCAACTGGGTTCTATGCTCTGGGTCTCACAAAGCTGAAAGCAAGATGTCAGCCAGACTGCGTTCTCATCTGGAACGCTTCCACGTTCATTCAGGTTGTTGGCAGAATTCAGTTCCTTGCGGCTGTGGAACTAAGACCCATTTTCTTGCTCTCAGCTCCTAGAGGCCACCCTTAAATGCTAGCCACATGGCAACTTGGCACCTTGCCCCTTTGCGGCCAGCAGGGGAGTCTCTCTCTTCAAAGAAAGCCTTGGAGCCCTCTCTTAAAGGACCGACCTGAATATGTCAGAGCCACTCAGGATAATCTCCCTTTGGTTTAACCCAGAGTCAACTGATTGGGGACTTTAATTATATCTGCAAAAGGCCCTCACTTCTGTCATATAATGTAACTTAATCATGCAGGTAAAATCCCATAGTATTCCCAGTTCCATCCAGACTAAAGGGAGGGGATCATTCTGGGTGTGTACACAGGGGGCAGGGATCTTGGACCCATCTTGGGGCCATTCTGCTTACCACATAACTCAAGCAAAAATGTAAGCTTCAGCACCCATGTCATAATGCAATCCTTACTACAAATCCTACCTCTGTCTATAAATGTCAATCAACAGGACTGTAAGAAGCAAAGAAAGGGATGCTGTGGAACACGGTTGCTGCATGTTCACTATATTCCATACATAAACACTACATTAGACACTAGAGTGCACAGCACACTCCACATGCTAGCCGTACAATAGACATTGAACTCTCCTCCCATTGAGTGGTGGGGTCTATGTCACTTCCTCTTAGGCTTGGACAGAACTTTATGACTGCCTCAACCAACAGAGGGTGGCAAGAGGGACACTAAATGACTTCCCAGACAAAGTCATAAAAATGCCATGCACTTCCACTTTGTCTCTTGAGACACACTCTTGGAAGCCAGCCACCAGGCTGTGAGAAAGCCAAAAAGCCACATAAAGAGGCCACATGCAGGTGTTTCAGCTGACAGTCCCAGCTAAGGTCCCAGCCAATAGCCAGAATGATTCCCCATGCTCCAGGTGATTCCAGTCTCCAGCTGTCGAGTCACCCCCAGCAATTGAGTCACCCCAGTAACTGCAGTGTGGAGCAAAGATGAGCTGTCACTTTTGAGCCAGGTCCAAATTGCAGCTTCATGAGCAAAATATATGACTGCCGTTTTAAGCCACTTAGTTTGGGGTGGTTTGTTAAGCAGCAGGACATAACTGGAGCAGATGCGGAATAGAAAGCTGGACCTCTGGCAGCTCAGTACTTCTCTAGAATAAAGAGAGAACTCTGCCCATCATCAGAAGCAGGTGGAAGGATCATTCAAAAACTCCAAGACCAGCATTCTAACATTTGAGTAGCATTCTAATCCTCCCTTGCTTTAATCCGGGAGCCTCCTCCATGGAGAGGATTAAGAACCCTGAGCTATGGGAAGCGGGTGTGGCTCAGTGGATAGAGCCCCCGTTTACCATATGGGAGGCCCGGGTTCGTGTCCTGAGGCCTCCTTGTGAGGGCACGCCGGCCTGAGCGGTGCGGTGGGCTGATGCAGCAACCTCACGGCAGGAAGCGGGTGTGGCTCAATGGATAGAGCACCCGTTTACCATATGAGAAGCCCCGGGTTCGCTTCCCGGCGCCTCTTTGTGAGGACAGGCCGGCTCGCACATGGCGCCGTGGGCTGATGCGGCAAGACCTCACAGCAAGGGGGAGATAAGCAGACA
>JAQZBX010111007.1:0-10310 GCA_029593785.1 Cabassous unicinctus
ATACTTACAGAATTAACACGAGCAATTTGGTGTCATGTGGTTGAAAGATGAGTAGCTCCTATAGTACAAGAAATTAGGTTAAGTTCAAGTAAAATTCTAGGATAGAAATATTTATTTCTATTTTATTTGAGGATATCTTATTCTTGGCTAAAAATAATACAAATCACTTTATGTAGAAAAGGCAATGATGTTCCACACAAACTAGAATTCTGGAGATGAGATACTATGAATCACTAATGCCTAATCCCTTTGCTTACTGTTCAAAGACTCTGTACAAAAATAAATATTAGGGAAGCGGATGTGGCTCAAGTGATTGGGCTTCCGCCTACTACATGGGAGGTCCCAGGATCAGTTCCCGGTGCCTCCTAGAGAAGGCAAACTGGCGTGGTGGGCAGGCGCCACAAGCTGACACAAGATAATGCAACCAAAGAGACACAAAGAGGAAAGACAATGCGAGACACAACAAACCAGGGAGCTGAGGTGGCTCAGGTGATTGAGTGCCTCTCTTCCACATGGGAGGTCCCAGGTTCAGTTCCCGTGTGCTTCCTAAAGAGAAGATGAGCAGATACAGAGAGCACACAGCAAATGGACACTGAGAGCAGACAGTGACCTCAAACAATGAGGGGGATAAATAAATAAAATAAATCTTAAAAAAAATTAAATCAAGTCAATTATAAAGTTACTGGTTATAAATATTACTGCAGAAATACTTACCTCATAATTTTTACCAAAGGAAGAAGTTCTTTAACAATAAACAAGAAATTATTTCTGATAATTTCAGAAAATTATAATTACAAAATTTTAGCAGATCACCGTTACTGCTTTCTTTCTCTTTCCATATTTTCCAATAAAAGAACTATGATCTGAAGGCAGTATTAGTGTAACATGCCTATTTGCTATTAGTTTAAGCTTGATTTCTTTTAAGGCATGAGCTTCTAGACCCATTAAAATTTACCTGGCAACAGCAAGCTTCCCTTGCCTTCTTAATTTTTTCTTGTAACATTTTCTTTGCTGCTCACAGGACTAACATATATATTCAGCAGCAACATCACTGCATCAACTCCTCCATCAGATGCTATGTCTTTCTATCAAGGCAAAATGGATAGAGGGTAGAAGAAAGAGGCTGGATTCTGAGTCAAAAGACCTGGGTTTCAGACCTGCTTTTGCCTTTTACTGTAACTATGACGCAAATGATTTAACTTCTTGGTTATCTCATCTGTTAAATGGGGATAATATTACCTAAGATCGTGAAAAATTCAAGTAGTTCACGTAAATCATCTCCCCCCTTTTTTCTATTAAAATCTTCACTAATACAGAAAAAGATTAAAAATCATTTTACTAGGAGCTATGACCAACCAGCCTAACGCCAAAATTTGGGAAGAAATGAAATAAAATGAGGATGGAAATGAACTGTAAAAAAACCTATAGAATGCGAATATTCTCACTGTCCTGATTTTGTGATAATCAGGGTAGGCTAAACATTTGCTGTATTAGAAACCATGCATGTGTGTCCCCAGACCTAGTTTTTCTCTCTAGGCCTGGTTTTTAGAATGCTAGAGATAAACCAAGCCTGATTTATTATATGACCATCCTGTATGGGAAAAGACTGTAACTCTAGGTATATTTGGTCAACCTTAAGAGATATAGCAGGGAGGCAGATGTGGCTCAAATGGTTGGGTGTCCATCTCCCATATGGGGGGACCTGGGTTCAATCCCTGGGACCTCCTGATAAAAATAAAATAAGAAAAATATAGAAGGTGTGCAGGCCACCAGTCCCCACGTACAGGTGCATTGTCAGTCCCCACAAGCGGGTGAGCCCCCCAACGCCCCACGTGTGGGTACACCGTCGGGCCCCAAGAGCTGGTGCACCACCAGGCCCCGTGTGTGGGTGTACCTCTAGGCCCCATGAGTAGGTGTGCCATCAGGCCCCATGAGCGGGTGTGCTACCAGGTCCCATGAACGGGTGAATCCCCAGGCCCCATGCATGGGTGCGCTGTCAGGCCCCACCAAGCCACGCAGCAAGGTGATGATGTAACAGGAGAGTGACACAAGGGAAAGCCAAGATGAGATGCGCTGAAAAACCAGGATCTCAGGTGGCGCAGGCAGTAGGATGCCTCTCTCCCACTTTGGAGGTCCCGAGGATCAAATCCCGGTGAAGACAGGAGGAAAAGAATGAGAAGACAGGGCAGGAAACAGACATAGAGAATTGCCCAGTGAATGGACACAAAAACAGCAAAAACGGTGGTGGTGGGGGAGGGAGTTAAAAATGGATAAGAGTAAATTAAATAAATCTTTTAAAAAACAAAAAAAACCTATAGAGATTTCTTCTCAGGGCATAGCCTAGATTCACTTCATGAAAGACAGCCTACACGGCCATTACCACTTATAAACATGGACAGTCTTTCTCTTTTCCTCTAAGTTCTACTCTGTGAGATAAACAAGAGTGTTATAATCACTGCTGTCAGTGGTTTCACCAACTCACACCTTTTTTTTTTTTCTAAATCCAGAAAACCCCTGGTCATGAGTGGCAACTAGTCAGGCAAGGAGGAGTGAACTGTGGCGTATTATGTGATATGTTGGTTCTACAAGCTTGGCTACACAAATAAATTACCAGGGAGAGGGAGGGAGAGTGGTGAGGAAACAGTAACAGCAACTTCTGGGAGTTGTAGTTTTTCAGATGCACTGGTTCAGAGGACCAGAAAACCAGGCCACAGAGATTAGAGAAAAATATCACCCTATAAAGTTAGGAAATAAATGATATGTGAAGATTAAAAAAAAAATGCTACTTGTGACAATTTGAATTTTGTGAATCCCAAAAAGCAAAAGATTACATATATTTTAAAACAAATCAATTTTATTGATGGATATTAATAAAGCATGTAGTCCATCCAAAGTATATAATCAATGGTATGTGGTATAACCACATAGTTGTGCATTCATCACTCCAATCATTATTACAGCATTTTCATCACTACAATAAAAAGTTTTTTTTTTTTTTTTTTAGGTACGGGGGCTGGGGATTGAACAAGGACATCATATGTGGGAAACCGGCACTCAACCACTAAGCCACATCAGCTCCTGAGTTGATCAACAGTAGTTGACTTTGGTGAGAAAAGTCACCAAAGTGACTTTTACAGGATCAACAGCAGCTGACTTTGGTGAGAAAGCATCCTTACTTATGCCGCGATATGGACATTTCATGGCCTTGTAAGCTCTTACCCCAATTAAATCCCCATTATAAAAGCCAACAGATTTCTAGTACTTTGTATCGGCAGCCCTTTGGTGAATGAAAACACTACTGAAAAATTAAAATCCACATTGGAGATAATACACAACAGAACTGATGTGGAAAAGTCAAATCAATGGTACATAGGATAAATATGAGTTCTCCCAGAATGCAACAGAAAGAGTAATAGACATAAAATCATTCTTTTCATTTAAAAGAATGACAGGAAAGATAGGGAAGCTAGAAACCAGCAATAGAGCACATAGATAATAGGTAATTCTTTAGGACAAAACCAGAAATGAAAAAGAAGTAATAAGTAGGTAGAATAGAATAGCACTTTTTTGAGCCAAGAAAGATGTGTCTATGCCACACTCTAGGCAAAATCAATGAAAAGTAACCTAGATACATGCTAAGAAAATTTCTGAATAACAAGGATTAAGAAAACATACAATCTAAAAAAAAAAAAAAAAAAAAGGCTACCTATTAAAAATAAGTAAGGTTAACCTTTGTCTTTTCTATTCTAGGGAATGATATTTACAGAGTTTTAAGGGGACGACTGTGAGGGAAGAATTATACTACCTGAATTGCAGAGACTGCTGATTATTCTCTACTATGTCCTTTCTTCCTTCTAATGAGAACATGGTAGCCCAGCTAAGAAATATATTTCCTAGCCTACCTTGCAGCTGCCTATAGCCATGTGATCAGGTTCTGGCAAATAGGATATCAGGAGAAGTAAAAGGTGTAAGTTCTAGGCTGTGTACTTATAAAAAGCCCTTGGGAACAGATGTGGCTCAAGCAGTTGAGTGTCTACTTCCCACATGGGAGGTCCTGGGTTTGGTTCCTGGTGCCTCCTAAGGAAAATGGAAACAAAAAACAATCAAAACATACATAAAAATGAACTCAGGGGAGCCGATGTGGCTCAGTGGTTAAGCACCGGCTTCCCACACATGAGGTCCCCTGGTACCTCAAAAAAACCCCACAAAAAACAAAACAATAAAAAGGCCTTTACTTCCCTTCTCCCCTTCCCACTTGCTGGAATGTGAACACGGAGTGGAAAGCTAAACCAGCTGTCATAGACCATGAGATGTAAGTTACCACCTGATATCAGAAAAAACAAGGAACATAGCACGTGGGTCCTGTAGACTGTGGAGCCATCCTATCAGCCCTGAAGTGCTTACACTAAAACTGTTACTTGAAAGCGAAATGAACTTCTTCTTTAAGATACTACTTTGTTACAGTAACTGATCCTATATTTTAACCAAAATACATTTTTATTCTAAAATATTAATTGGGAAGGGGCAAGAAAGACCTCTTTTATTATTCACGGGTTCCCAAAATATTTCCACCAATAGATCTTTCTTTAAAAAACAATTTTACTCTCACTATCTGCGGATGACATGATCCTGTACTTAGAAAATCCAACAGCATATCAAAAGACTTATACATCACGACCATATGGGATTTATTCCCAGTATGCAAGCCTGGTTCAACATAAGAAAATCAGTCAACATAATACACCGTATTAACAGATTGAAGGAAAAAAAAAACACATGATAGTCTCAATCGACACAGAAAAGGCATTCCACAAAAGCCAGCATCCTTTTTTGATCAAAATAATTCAAAAGATAGAAATAGAAGGAGACTTCCTCAACACGATAAAAGGCATATATGAAAAACCCACAGCCAACATCATACTCAATGGGGAAAGGTTGAAAGCTTTTCCTCTAAGATCCGGAACAAGACAAGGATGCCCACTGTCACCATTGTTACTCAATACTATACTAGAAGTTCTAGCTAGGGCAATTAGACAAGAAAAAAAATTAAAGGCAATTAAATAGGAAAAGAGGAAGTAAAACTTTCACTGCAGATGACATGATCCTGTATTTAGAAAAATTTGAAGTATCCACAACAAAGCTTCTTGAGCTAATAAATGAGTTTGGCAAAGTGGCAGGATACAAGATCAACAAGTACAGAACCTATATGCAGAAAACTACAAAACAATGCTAAAAGAAATTTAAAAAGACCTAAGCAAATGAAAGACATTCTGTGTTCATGGATTGGAAGAATAAATATCCTGAAGATGTCGATCTTACCCAAACTGATTTATAGATTCAATGCAATACCAATAAAAATCCCAACAGCTTACCTCACAAAATTAGAAAAGGCAATTACCAAATTCATCTGGAAGGGTAAGTGCACCCAAATAGCCAAAAGCATTCTAAAAAAGAAGAGCAACATGGGAGGAATTTCACTGCCTGACCTTGAAACACATTACAAAGCTACAGTGGTCAAAACAGCATGGTACTGGCATAAAGATAGACACATCGATCAGTGGAATAGAATTGAGAACCCAGAAATAAACCCTCACCAATACAGTCAACTGGTTTTTGACAAACCTACCAACTTAACGTTAATGGGACAAAACGGTCTCTTCAACAAATGATGCTGGGAGAACTGGATATCTATAACCAAAAGAATGAAAGAGGACCCCTATCTCACTCCCTACACAAGAATAAACTCAAAATGGATCAAAGACCTAAATATAAAAGCCAGGACCATAAAACTACTAGAAGAAAATGTAGAGAAACATCTTCAAGACCTTGTAGTAGGTGGTGGTTTCTTGGACCTTACACCCAAAGCACGTGCAACAAACGAAAAAATAGATAAATGGGACTTCCTCAAAATTCAACACTTTTGCACCTCACAGGACTTTGTCAAAAGGGTGAAAAGGCAGCCAACTCAATGGGAGAAAATATTTGAAAATCGCATATCCAATAAGGGCTTAATATCCAGGATATATAAAAAGATGTTACAACACAACAATAAAAAGACAAATGACCCAATTAAAAAATGGGCAAAAGACTTGAATAGACATTTCTCCAAAGAAGAAATACAAATGGCAAAAAAACACATGAAGAAGTGTTCAACATCACTCATGATTAGGGAAATGCAAATCAAAACTACAATGAAATATCATTTCACACCTATCAGAATGGCCACTATTAAAAAGACAGAGAACTACAAGTGTTGGAGAGGATGTGGAGAGACAGGAACACTTCTTCACTGTTGGTGGGAATGCAGAATGGTACAACCACTGTGGAGGACTGTTTGGCAGTTCCTAATAAAGTTGAATATAGACTTGCCATGGGACCCTACAATACCACTGCTAGGTATATACCCAGAAGAACTGATAGCAGTGACACAAATAGATATCTGCACACCAATGTTCATAGCAGCACTGTTCACGATAGCCAAAAGTTGGAAACACCTGGGTGTCCATCAACTGATGAATGGATAAACAAATTGTAGAGTATACACATGATGGAAAATTATGCAGCATAAGAATAAATGAGGCCCTGAAACATATGACAACATGGATGAATCTGGAGAGCACTATATTTAGTGAAGCAAGCCAGACACAAAAGGAAAAATAGCGTATGACTGCCCTATTATGAACTAAATATATTATGTGAAATCTAAATATATTATGTGAAATATAATATAGTATGTGAAATATGAAAAAAAGACTATCTTCTTCATTATTCTTATTTTCCCAATGAGCTAAAAAAAAAAAATTGGGGAGGGGAGGCAAACTTAACTATATAAACTTGAAGGATGTAGGTGAAAGTCAAATGTCTCCTTATTTTATTTACTAATTTAGTTTTAATGCATGCATATTTAAAATCACATATTATACAAACAATGTATTAATTTAGAAGCATTGCTCTTATGAAGCTCTCACATTTATTCCAACTTTTCAAATGCAAGTTCAACATCAGTGCTTTAATTATAATGAGAACAACTTTTGGAATTTCTTGACAGTTTACCAAAACATACCATCTTCACTTCCATCTGAGGCTATTACTAAACACTTTTCCCCAAGTTACAAGTACCCATTTACATGGCATTCGAAAAGCTGTTTTACATTTGTTCTGTAGATATATATTCATGATTTCTAAACAACAATAACACTCTCTGAACTGTTCTTTTAAATGGTATTTACAGAGCTTGTATACCAGGACATCTAACACTTGCGGTTATGAGGTCATATCCTTGGGAATAATCACCAAATCTACTTTAAACTTCTTTGTCCCTTTTTTCTTACCCATTCTATCAGGTGATCTATAGAATCATCCAACATTAATATTGATTGAGGTCATTTCAGGCTAATGCATCTTCCCCAAATAGTACTTGTTTTTTAAAGTTAAAATGAGAGAGAGAAAGAGATAGAGAGATAATACCATAATCTGAAAGACACTTCAAGGACTTTACTTGAAGAAGACTCTTTTTTGATGGAAAAGTTTGTGAGGTGGGGGTAGGGGACCAGGGGTAGAAGCCTTGTTTTTTAACTTGGACATATGTGAAAAGATGGCCAAAGGCATATCAAGAAAAAAAAATTATATATATATATATATATTATGAAAGCAAAGATTGCTATATTAAGATTACACAAAATAGAATGCAACATATTTATTATGTTAGGCTGAAACATTTTAGCATTAATTCAGCCTTATGCACCTTTTAGTGCAGAATTACATTCACTAATTTTAGGCTTGGTAAAGGAATAACACATTACCTGAAGTAATTTTGTTTCTAGGTATTGTGACTTCTCTTTTTGTTTTCTTGGGTCTCCAAAGTAAATGAGAATTGTTTCCATTTCTTTCATGACTAGCATCTTGGTCTGGAAAGGCATCTATTGGAGGGCAATATAAAAGTTGATTTATAGGATATAGCTCTAGCTGTAAGTCTACAAAATAATCAATACATGTACATGTATGAAAATCAGGAAAACACAACTTAGAGATTACTAATCAGTTTTTTTAAAAATAGAACAATAGTCTATGAATTCTGGAGCACAGTCATATAAACCTTTTTCAAGCATCTCAAAATTAGGTCTACCAATTGCATCAATACCGAGAATTAAATTCGGTTTAAGAAATTATGTATTAAGCACAATATTCTCCTTTGTATTCTATAACTCTTATTGGTACAAAGAGATAAAGGAGATCAGAATGTGGGTGATAACATTTTTGAACATGCCTCCTTTTGCATATTTGCAAGAATGTCTCATCCATGCTGCTGAACACAGCTAGAGAATATTATATAACCATGCTGACTATATCTAACTTCAATTCAGGATCATGAACCTCGAGTGGCCTGTCTTCATGCTACCTGGCAATCTTACATTATTTCTCTAGTCTATTCACTCTTCCACTCTTAAGGACTCTTTCTCACTTCTCTACTCAACCTCCAACATCTAGAAGGCTCCCCCTTTCTCACTCTCAGGTGATAACCATGTTTTCTACCTCAAGGAGAAAACTGAAGCAATCAAAACAGCCATTCTAGAGATTCGTGCCACCAAATCTACTCACTTGCCAGCATCTGTACTCATAGACTTTGCCTTCTCTCCTGTTATTACAAACCTATTCATGCTGTTTGTATGCTCAGATCAAGGCCATTGTTCCAACATGTTATCTTTCCTGCCTTAAGGGAAAAAACCCACAAACATTCACTTCATGAACTATCATCCCAGTTCTTTCCTGATCTTTGTAGCAAAATTCCTTTATAGTTTGCCTAAACTTGCTAACTCCAATTTCTTTACTGTCTTCTCTCTCTCCTCCTATTATCAGAGATCGCTTTATTCACTTTGATTTAAATTTGTTTTATAATTGTGTACATTTACAGATTCAATGTCAAAACTATAAAGCAAGGTACATTCAAAAAGGTCTAATTTCTGTCTTTGTCCCTTCTACCCTATTCCCTCCCTTCCCTGTAAGCAATCATTTTCATAAGTTTTTATTTATTCTTTGTTTTTATACTGATATATTATATATACATATACAAATATATATTCATATTAACCCCCTTTTTAGATTATAATAAATTTACAAACATTTCTCCCACTAAAATGATATTTTGAAACAGGTGTTTCTTAAATTCATAATAAAATGTACAAGCACTAAGACATTAATAGTTATTTCTGAATTCTTCTAAGTTATTATGTTATTCCAATACTTTAGTTTCAAAGGTAACTAGCAGTTTTGGATCTCAAAAAAATGTTTTTACCTTTGACATAAATGTACTACCATCTAGAAGCAGAAAATAAACTTTGGTAAAAATAGAGTTGCATAATAATATAATAGTAACAGTAATATTTTTTTAGGCATTTGTCTAATACTTTCCCTGTATTATCTCATTTAATCCTCATAACAATTCTTTGAGGGAAACTGGGCTGCATGGAGGTTAAGTTGCTTATCTAAGGTGGCAGAAATAGAAAGTCAGAGAATCCAGATTTGAGCCCAGGAAGTATGGTTCCAGAGCCTGAGCTCTTAAATACAATAATACTTCCTCTTATTACAGGACTGTAGGCTCAGAACTTGCAGAACTGGCTTAGAATAAGTGAGTAGAATTCTTTCTGTCCAAGATTATCTTCTATGCAAACATTCTATATTCCATAACAATAATTTATTGCAAGTACATTAATGATAATATCAAGAGATACATTTTCATTAAAAAACCAAGAGTAGCTGATAACGTAAAAACAGCTCTTAGTGAAAAATGGATGGATAATCATCATTGATTTGGCTATATTAGGAGTTGCTTTTCCAATCCTGGTGAAGTGTTTCACTGATTAACCTCCTATGATGATCAAAAATTGCTCACACTGGTAAGAGGACAGGCCAATATTATTAGGGATGCAGTTTGTGAGGATGAAACACATGACCACTTGACTTGTGCAGAGATTAGGCTCACAGTCTTGGCCTCCTTCACAAGAGCATGCTACAAGAGCAAAATAGGACAAAAATATTACAAAGAGCTTGAAAGGGTGGAGACTGAGAGGTTTGAAGCAATAAATCTATTACATTGTGATACTGGGTACTTCCAATATTTCTATTTGAAGAAGTGACACTTTTTCTTTTCTTGTACTAGAGAAAGATTGCAATGTATTCTGTTTTTAATTACTTACAAATGCTTCAGATTTTAATAAGAATTTTTTTTTTTTTATTTTTTTTTTTATGCGGTCCTCAGACCGGGGATTGAACCTGGGACCTCACATGTGGGAAGCCAGTGCTCAAACACTGAG
>JAQZBX010111008.1:0-10323 GCA_029593785.1 Cabassous unicinctus
TATTTAAATTGTCATTACCATGGGCTTAAATTAAAATCCTAAATTTACAACACTCACATTTCCTTAGATACCAAATTGCCTTCAATTGCATACAAAAGCTATGTTCCTATACCCCCTCTGTCCTCCCACTTGTATGTAGTTCTTTTACAAAATCACATATTTATACATTATGAGTCCAAACCAACTGCATTTTCATTATATTTTATGCATTAAATATTTTAGATCGTATAGGAGATTAAATATTAGAGCTACAAACCAAAATCACAATAGTACTGGAATTTATATTTACCCATGTTGTTACCCTTACAGGAGATTTTTATTGCTTGATGTAGCTTTGATCTATTTTCCAGTATCATTTCCTTTCACTATGAAGAAATCACTTTATCATTGTTGATACGGCAGGTGTAGTGGTGATGAACTACCCACAGCTATTGTTTATCTTGGAATGTCTTAATTTCACACTCATTTTTGAATGACTACCTTTCCAGATGTAATAAGCTTAGTGGGAAATTATTTTCTTTTAGGACTTTAAACATTGTGTCCACTGCTTTCTTGTCTCCATGGTTTCTGTTGAGAAATTGTCACTCAATCTTATTGAGGCTCCCTTGCATTTATCACATTCCTTCTTTATTGTGGCTTCCAGAATTCTCTGTCTTTGACATTCAAAAGTTCATTTACAAATTGTTGTGCAAGTGCCCTTTAGAGCTTATCCATTCAATGAGTGTATAGAATAGCCTGAGGTCCAAGAATAGGGGCTGCCCTGTACCTTTTTAAGTGTGCATTGTATCTTGGACATGAGCATGTATACTTAGGAATTTCCCCATTTGCAGGGTTATAAATTCCTATGCTATTCCACAGCATACAGTTTCCTACATTTCCAGGCACTGCAGTGAATGTACTACAGCCAGAAATACTGGGCCATGGTGAGCCTGCTCTGTCAATATTATCAGTTGCAGGATGAAGACTGAAGTTAAATGAGTACTAGTTCCCTAAGGCTGAAAGTTTCTAGATATGGATTGTAAGTAAAAGGCAGCCTTCATATATTCAATTTGGAGATATAAAAAATTAATCACTTCACCATCAGAATGCCTGCTCATCGGAGAATCAGAAATATGAAAATATTTCCATATTGACAATACACATTTTTAAAAACTTTTTGGTGACAAAAGTGCATCACATATTCTAAGAATTATCTGACATTCTGCAAGTAGAATTCAATTCTACTTGTTGCTACATCTCAAACCACTCTGTATTTACTTGCTTCTTATCATACAGAAATATTGAATACATGGAGCTAGGCATGCACCTATTCAGCCAGGTAACAGGGAGAGTGAAAAAGACATCAAAACATAGTCTGTGTTGAGGACCAGGCTTTTATAGTTCAGTTTTTCAATGAGGGAAACAGCTTTAACACAGATTTTTGTGCTATATCTTTATTGTGCCTTTAATTATTCTTCAGTGGTATCTCAATTAAATCACCTTTTAATTTGTGCAGCTATTGTAGAAACATGAATATAAAGAGGACAATTTGAATTGAATTCTCTGTGTCTCAACACTCAATATTCTGGTCCAAGGTGGCAGTATCCTGCAAGTGTAAAGTTCTCTTAAATGTATGGGCAGTTTGATGGTTCCCACCAATGTTCTCAATATGGTAACATTCTTTGTCATACCTCAGAATTATTCTAAATATTATTCAAAGCACTTTAGCAATGTGGAAATTTTTTTCCAGAAGAATGTGTGAATTACACAAACATATGGAGTAAGAAAATTGGAAGAAGATTATCACATAAAAACAATAAAAGATAGACATAATTAAAATCCCTGGATATTTAACATCGGCAGATAAAAATTTAGAACATATATCAAATAAATATCAAACTTCACTAAAATATTTTTCAGAATTTTTTAATCAATAGAAACCTTTTTTGAGAACTCAAAATATCTGTGAAACATTTTGTCCAGAGCATTATTTATCTCTCTCTTCCTCAGACAATAGATGATGGTGTTTATGAATGGGGGCACCATGGAGTAGAACATGGCTGTGAGAATATTTTTAAGAGAAGCATTATTTGCAGTAGGACTAAGGAAAGCTGTCACCCCAGAAATTCCAAACAAAATGAGAATTGCCAACTGTGTAGTACAGGTGGATAAGGCTTAGTTACGGGCTTCCACAGAATGCATCCTAAACACCATTGAAAAGATATCAATATATGACTTAACAATGAAGGCAGAATATACTAATGTAATACAAGCACTTAAAACTAAGGTCATAGACTCAGAAAACTGAACATCTGGAGATGAGATCCTAAAAATTTGAGGTATGTCACAGAAATATTGTTGGATCACATTGAACTCTGTGGAGGGAAGCCTGAACATGACACCTGTGTGGATAGCAGACTGGATGAACCCACTTGCCCATGAGCCACCAGCTGCCTTTGTGCACAGATGTGGGGTGCTTGTGAGCCCATAGTGCAGAGGTTGGCAAATGGCAACAAAGTGATCATAGGACATCACCACAAGGAAGGCCAACTCTGTGGCTATAGAAAAGATGACAAGGAAGATCTGGGCAGCACATGCAGGGAGAGAAATCAGTTTGCTGCCTGCCAGAGAATTCACAATCAATTTTGGCACAGTAACTAAAATGGAGCAAAGGTCTATGAGGGATAAATTGCCTAGAAAGAAGTACATTGCAGAGTGCAGATGAGGGTCAGTTACAATGACAGTAACAGTTAGAAGATTCCCAGTCAGGGTTCCAAGATAAATCACTAAGAAGAGCAGACCTTGAAGCACTTGGAGCTCTCGTGAGTTTGAGAGATCCATGAGGAGGAATTCTGTGAAAATAGTGAGATTGTCCATGTTTCCTAATATGTTTCCAACTCCCTGTAGTTAAAGAATAAAATGGTAAGATTATATTAAAGACTCAGTTCAGATAACCGATGTTACTCACAGATAAAATGTCCCCATTGCTATCAATATGGCTTCTCATGAGGAATTCAGTTTAGAGAAATTGGCACAAATATTTGGAAAACTATGAATTCACATATTACTCTTTTCACTTTCTTTCCTAACTCTGCTTTTATATGCTAATTTCCACATTCATATGATTGACAATTTAAGTACATTAAATGATCTAAAACTAGACCTATAAACCTTCCAGTTGTTTAGTCATATTTATTCTACTTCAGTGAAACATATTTCCAAACTCAGCTAGGACATAGCCAGTGACTATATTCTCATTTTCTTCATTAAAAATGGTCATCTCAGATATATTCTGTAAAACAGTCTTGCATAAGCCCATTTGTTTGAACACTGTACGGTGATTTTCTTCATGTACCAGGTGACCTGGATGTTTGCTTATATCCCCCATTCTTAAGATAGATACTTAAAACCAGTTTCCATAGCAAGGTTAATGAGATGATTGTGGGGTTATTTTCAGAATGGATTAGACATCACCACTCTTTCATTTCAGTTGTTCTGTAAGACATGAGTGTGAGCACTTCCGTTCTTCCTTTGCAGCAACATCCATAAAATATTTGATTCTTTTAGATTATAATTGACTCCAATGTGAAGCCAGAGTTCCCTTGCTGTCTCTCATGTTTACTCTCTTGCATGCACATAGTGTCTAAAGAAATATATCCCACCTAGAATTACTCCTCCTCAAAGCATATTTCTTTTCATCAGAAATGAATTCCAATACTAAATTTCTGTCCAAGTATCTTGCCTACATGCTTTTCTAGATTTTACTGAAATCTCCTCATTCAAAAATCACAATTGTAACCATAACTATTTTACTTGTACTTGTCTTGAAACATACCAAGGTATAAAGAAATCTTATTTCAGTAATAATTATGCTTTCAATTCTAAAATGAATTATCTTGAAGGGTCTCATTTCAAAACTATTTAATTTTATATGTAGAAAACATAGAATGAAGGAGTAATAAGTATAACAATGTTAGAAATAGTATTTTATTAATACTTTAAATAGATATAATAAATTCATAATTACAAAATTGTATATCAATAGCTAGCATTTTATTAATATGCAGATGATAATGATAAAAAATAATAGTGCTTTACTTTCATTGATAACATTCATATGATTTGTAGCAATTTTGCAATATATTTTTAAAAATTGGTTATCTATAGTAACCCTTTCAATTCTGCATATTTCTTCTGTCATCCTCAAATATATGAGAAAAGGAATGTCTATTAAACAGAGATTTTATTAAATACCAAAATCAATAACCAGTGATTAAGTGGCTACTACTTAAATAAATGTTATTTATTGCACATAATCAAAATTCTAGTTGATTTTTAAATTTATTTTATGGAAACTAAAGCTTATTATTGATCTTTATTAGTCTCATTTCATTCCTCTATCTCTTTAGATTGCATTTTTCTCCTTCTGTACAAATTCTCAAGTTTTCCTATGTCACACTTATCATACATCTTCTACTTCAGAGTACATCATGATACTTAAATGCACAGCCTTGGGCATAAGAGGGAGAGAGAGTTCATACATTTATCATTTCTCCTTATTACTTCAGGGGTATTTAGAAATCATTAATTTTACAACTTTAAATTGTAGAAGAAATGAGTGGGATACTTATCATTCATTGATTGTTAAACACTGGAAATACAATATATAATAAGACTCTCAATATAACATATCTACTTCCTAATATCCTAATAATAAAAAAAAGAATTTGTTCATAAACAACACCCCCCTCTCCAGATATCTCAACCTACCCATTGATATATCAAGGACTATTTTTGCTTATAAGGATTGATTTCCATGAAATGCTATGTTAACTCACTGTTGCTTCTGATTTTTCTTAGCTATCATCTACCATCTATTTCAAATAATATTTAAGACATAGTGCTTGTGCTAGTTCAATGTTTTGATAATTTCTGTATCATTGTATTTTTATCATTTGTAATACAGTGTATGTATCACATGTATATCATCAGCTACCATCTTTCAAAACTATTCATGTATAAGAAAACCAGAATAAGAAATAAAATATTCAAATTCTCTGTGAGTATTGGTTAATAATATAGAGCAAAAATAATTAAGTATGCTAATGATCTTCAAAGATATCACAGCTATATTAGGGAATTTTTCATTAGCCATTTTATTATTATTTTTAATAATTAAAAAAAATTTAAAGATACTTAGATTACATAAATGTTACACAAAAATTTTAGGGATTCCCATATGCCCCACCTACCACACCTCCACAACCTTCCACATAAACATCCTTCATTAGTGTGGCATATCACCCACAACAGATATACACCTCCTGGGGCCTTACCACCAAGCATGGAACACAGTTCACTCTGTAGATCACACTTTCTCCCACACAGTTCTGCATGGTATATGATGATATAAAATGTCATTAGCCATTTTAAAGAAACATACAAAGTAAAGCATACAATTTTACCTGAGAAATGTATAAATAGTTTCTCTTCTGTAATGGGAATATTACTTCTGAGCAGTTATAAAGAATTTACAAAATTTGTGATTCTGTCTCATTCTTCTCTGAATAAAATTCAAGGAATGATTTCCCAGGGAAACTCATTTACCTGTAATCATAGGAACAATTGTGCCTTTAGAGTCTATATAAACATGAGTATAAACATGCAGGACACATGTGGGTCATAAATCTCAGGAGCCTTGTGGAATTAGTGATTTCACTCTGCAGAGAGTACAGTTTTCCTTCAACTCCTGATTGGTAAGGAGTTTTTGGCTATACACTTGAGAACAGATAAAGTTGTAATAGTGCTCGTTAGCAATAAAATTAACAGAAAATTTTGTTAACAAAAGAGAACCAGTCAAAAAAGTTTCTTAATCACTGATGATTCAATGCATTTTCAATTTTATGTCAGATTATAAATAAAATTGTTTACATTTCAATATATCATGAAATTATGGAACTCCTGTAAAATTGAATTTTATATGAGGTTGTATTAACATTATAAGTGTAAGGAGAATCATCAACACCACCAAAAAGCAAGCAAAATTGAATAAGAGTTATTAAATTAAAGAAAATTGAATGCATTTTAGAATGGATTTGATGAAGAAAGCAAGTAAAACAGGTTGTGTCACAGAGTGTGAATCTTACAAAATTTCTTTGAAGTAATCCTCATACATGGTATATAACAATAATGTTAGGTACCTTCAAATTGTGAATTACTACTCCACAAAGAGCTTGGAGGAAAGTTGGCCATTCAACACTATTCTGAAAATGACTTATTAATAGCTACCCAGTGAGGAAATATCAGAATGAGGGAGAGGCTAAGAAGCTAAAAAGAAAGTCTTGGAAATGAAGGCTGAAAAGTAGAAGTCTCCTCATAACCTTGCAAGAAATAAACACAACTATGAAATTTGGCAGGGAATATCTGGTGATTAGAGAAGTTAAATTGATGAAAGCAGAAATCACTCTTGACTTGGGTGTAGGACATTGTTGATTTCACCAGGGCTGGGAACTCTCAGCAAGAGTTTGGGAAAACCTCAACAGGTCTTTGCCTAACTTTAATCACTCCATGTTCTCAATTTTTGTATGTGTATTTTAGGCCAGCAAAGGAAAACTCTGAAGGAATATTTAGTTTGATGGAGGCTACAAAAATTCCCTGTTAATGGAAAGAGTTACTCAGGGTGGAGCAAAGAAAATGGAGAACTGGGCAGATTTGCCATATAGAGATGAGTTTGAGGGAAAATAATGGTCAGGCATCTAATAAAGTCATACTATTATTTTCAAGGATTGGTATGCAAAATATATTAAAAAGTATAGAATTGTACTATTTGAGGTTCTTTGAAACATTGCAGACAAAATTTAATAGAATTTACATAAATCAACTGATCTCTTGTCTTTTGGTTCCAGGGGCCCTTTGCATTCTAAGGAACTATTGGAAACACTTAATAATTTACAAGTTTGCAACTTATATCTATGGAAAATTAATGTTAAAATTACAACTAATACTTGCAGGACAAGAGTTTTTCTAAAATCTAATTTTCATTCAATTTATTGTCAACAAATAATTTTGCTGTTTTTTGAAATGAGAACATTTGTTGGTTTACAGGAAAATCATCAGAAAGGAGAGAGTTCCCATATACACCCCCATGCAGTTTTCCCTCTTATTAATATATTACATTTCTATATTGTCCAAATCTTCTATTTCTTTATTTATCTGCTGTCTAGATGTTCTATCCATTATTTAAAGTGCTATATTGAAGTCTCCTACTTTTACTGGAGAACTGTCTATTTGTCCCTTCAAATATGAATATATTTGCTCCATATATTTTAGGACCATTAGGTGTGTACGTATTTATAATTAAGTCTTCTTTACTTGACCACTTTGTTAGTATATAGAGTCCCAATTTTTTCTCTGTTACTTTTTAAAAACTTGAAGCAGATACATTTTACAGAAAAACCAAGTGGAAAGAATAGAGTTCCCATATAACTGACCCCTCAAACTGGCAATTTTACCTATTATTAAATATTTGCATTAGGATGTTACCTTTGTTACAACTGAAAAAAAACACCATAATAATTATAATGTTAACTATATTTCATTTTAACAAGCACTGTTCCTTGTTCCTGTATCCCTCTGTCACCCACTTTTCAATTATTCTTGGTACATATTATATCGTTATAAATAGTATATCCAAAGCCATAGATTTAACATTACTTTAAATTTGCCTGCATTTTAGAATTTGTAAGAAGGAAAAAATGAATTAAAATGACAAAAATACAATACAGTATTACTAGAACTCGTAATTTCCCAAATGTTTACCTTTACCAGAGGTCTAAATTATTCATACCATTTCAATCCACTGTCAAGTGTCTTTTCTTTTTAGTCTGAGGAGATTTCTTTGGTATTGTCATATGGCAGTTCTAGTGATGAACTATCTTAGATTTTTATTTATTTAAAATCTGGAAATATCTTGATCTCTCCCTCATGCTTGAATGACTAGCTTGCCACATATAATATTCTTAATTGGACACGTATTTCCTTTCAACACTTTAAATATTACATCCCACTGCCTTATTGCTCTTGGCAAGAAATTGGTCCTTAATCATTTAGGGCCCACTTGTTACATACAAACTTTCTTTTCTCTTGCAGCATTCACAATTTCCCCCGTCCTTGGCATTTCACAGTTGGATTAAAATGTGTCGAAGTACGTTATTCTATGATTTTATCCTCTATGTGGTTCGTTAGGATTCTTAAATGTGTATATTTATGTCTTTCATTGCATTTATGAAGTTCCCGGCCATTATTTCTTTGAATATTCCTTCAGCCCCTTTCTCTCTTTCTTCTCTTTCTGTATCTCCTCCTATAATGCATATATTGGAATGCTTGATCATGTCCCACATATCTCTTAGGCTCTGTCTAGCATGTGTCATTTTTATCCTACTCTTCAGCCTCAATCATTTCAATTGTCTTATCTTCCACCTCACTAATTCTTCTGCTAGATCTCATCTGCTGTTGAAACCCTTTAGGGATTTTGAATTTAAGTATTGTATACTTCAAATTCAGTATTTCTCTTTGGTTACATTTTATAATTTCTATCCATTTATTGAATTTCTCAATTTGTTCATACATACTTTTCTATATCCTCTAGATCTTTCTGTTTTGATGATCATTTTTCAAAAGTCTTTGTCTGGTATGTCCAAAATCTTGTTCCTTTCTTTGTCAGTTATTTCTGACATTCAATTTTCTTTCTTTGGACGGGCCATAAGTGTTTTTATTTTTTTGTTATTGTTTTGGTTATATTGTACTCTTTCATTGCAAATAGCTTGTTTTAATATTTTCTGTGCTACCTCTGGGATTTAGACTCTGAGCTATCTGTTCCTTAAATTTCTATCCATCTAGTGATATGTCAGATATTTCCTTGAGTGAGAAAGGAAACAAAAAAAATGAAAAGGTAAAGAAAAGAAAAATGAAATGAAAGAAAATACATTACCAATATTTGCAAATTGTGCCTGTGTTGTTTGGTGCTTTTTACAAAATAACCCATCAACCAAGAAGAAAAGCATTATGCAAAACACAGTGTCCTCTGGGCCTACATCTGCATTTGGGGCTTTGAAATTAGTTATATGTATAATTTTTAATGGTTATGTCTCCTAATAAATTGATCCAAATGTCAGTATATAATATACTTTTTTTGCCACTATTTCTTTGCATATTCATTCTGTCTGTTTTCATTTTATTCCTACTCTGTGGCTTCCAAAATATGTATATTGCCATGATTGATAGTTTACCACAGTTCTCTTAGGTTCTCTTCCCTTTTAATTTCTTTTTCTTTCTATTCCTAACCCTGAATCTTTTCATTTGTCTTGTATTTGAGTTTACTAATTTCTCCCCTTCCAGCTTTAATTGGCTTTTGAAAACTTCTAGTAAATGTGTTAATTTAGTTATTGTGGTTTCTACATGAGTATTTCTGTTTGCTTCCTTTTTAAAATGTATATCTCATATTGAGATTCTCATGTTGTTCATTCATTTTTTCCTAAATTCTTAATCCTTTCTCCATGTTTTCACTTAGTTTCTTGAGCATGTTGAAGGTCATTTTTTAAAGTTTTTCCCTGGATTTTTATCTTGTTCTTTTAGATGGAAAATCATTTTCTGTTTGTTGTCTTGTAATTTTTTTTTGTCACAGAATGTAGAATTCAATATTTATAGTGTCATTTCTGCAATTTTGCCCCTGGACTGTCTATTCTTCAAATTTGTATAGAGATCATGATATGACAAAGATTTACTTGAGTGCCAGGACTAAAAAAAGAAAAAAGAAAAAATAGTACCTTTCACATCTTTGCAAATTGGTTCTTCATTGACTGGTACTCTCCTTCATAGCTTAGTCATGATTTCAAGTAATTCAGCCCGAGGCAAATGTGAAGTGCAGGGTACACTTAATCTTTTCTAAGCCTGCCTATTGGGCTTGAATTATGCTTTCTTATGGCCTTAGGAATCCACCCGTTGAAAGGAATACAAATGCCTCCTTTAATCCCTATGAAATAGACATTTTCCCCACCCTAAGTAGTCTATTCTATGACTTAAAGCAAGCAATCCCTTGCCCCATGATGCTTTGACTTAATTGTTTTTCATAAAATGCTTCTGATTACAGGGCAACATCTAGGATGGTGAATTTCCTAGTTCAGATTTTTATGCTGCCAAACCAATTTATATCAGATTGACACTGACATATAAGCACCCCAGTATGAACATAGATTTTACCCTGCTCCCTCTGGAACAGGGCCAAGTATCCACACTAGAAGCACAGGGTGGCTAGTGATTGGTTGGCAGAGGGCCAGTAAAAGCATC
>JAQZBX010111009.1:0-10323 GCA_029593785.1 Cabassous unicinctus
GAAATGAAAAGTTATTAGAGGATAACAGAACATAATTTATATTGCAGAGAAAATCTCCTTACTCAGTTATATACTTAATGATTAATTAATTTATTCATACTCATTTATCAATTACCAAATAAGTTCTTGGAAGAATGCTAAGCATGGGAAATAAAAAGGTGTATGAATAGTCCCTCCCTGAAAGTGCTTACAGATAAGAGAGATAGATTATCAGATCATCTAGATTGTGTGGAAATTATCTTACAGAGATATACATGAGATGGAATTGAATTTGTTAAAGAAGTAGGCCATCTAATCTATCTCAGGCTTATAAGGGTAAAAACGGAAGATAGAGTGATAAAAGCTGATATCAGGGGAAAAGTTTTCAAGAAAATTAATGGAGATATTAAAATGAATTAAATTTAAATCCAGAAAAAATCTGTTAAATATTACAATAAATTTAATAATTTTTTCAGGCTTCAAACTAATAATATCAAGATTCCAAATTTACATGGAGATTAAATTTGTTAATACACAGGACTAAATGCAGAAAAAAAGGGTTGGTAGGACCCATATTAATGCTACTTATTAGATTTCAAAGAATAAATTTAGACTCTTTGGGATTCTATGTATAGTTCCATGCTATGTATGGATGAAGTAAATTTTACTTATGCCTCTCATATATATATGTTCTTCTTTTTCTTGCTGTACTGAACTACTGCATAATGTAGATAGAGAATATTATTGATATATTCAACAAAATCCAAGAAGACTTGTTAAATAGTTCATTATAATTTATACTGATCTTTAAAGTATAAATTATGATAGATGTAGGGTTTTTTGTAGACTCTCCTTGTACCTGTCTATTGTTGATTTTCTGAGAATTTTTAACATATATAGATGTTGATTTTTATCCAGTACTTTTCTGCATCTATTGATATGACCTCACATTATTTTCTCATTTAAGGTATAATTAATTATTAATAATACCTTATTTGAATATATTGACAAGTTTTTACTACTGGGATAAATGTAATTTATTCATTACCAATATTTTCAGGGAGATTTCTGGGTCAGAATTCCTAATATTTGTTCATCAATAATTTTCCATTTTTGCAATGTGCTAATGAAATTGTATATCAAAGTTACACTGGCCTCATAACATGAGTTGATTGAGTTTCATTTTTCTATTGTATGGAAACATATGCACAAGAACGGGATTATTACACACACCTGTAGATAGACAGTTAGATAGATAGATAGATAGATAGATAATAGATAGATAGATGGATTTTTAAATATTTAGAAGAATTCATATGAATAAATAAAGCAAGAACATCAATATCAGTATTTATATTGATATTGCTCAAACATCTATCTACATCAGAGAAGAGCACATTTTCTTCTCTTCTAATCTTCCAAATCATTTTAAATCTCTTTTACTGATATATGCTAAAACTGAACTATACAGAGAATGCAATTCTGGGAAATGTAGTTTATAGTTTCCATCTGCCATGATTCTAAGAAATGAGACCTAGGTGGAAGTAATTGAACCTGAAAGCAAATAATCTAGCATGTGAAGATAGAGCCTTATATTGGCAGTGGTGTTTCTTGTAGAATAATTGAAGCTCATTTAATGTAAAAGAATATTCCATAAAGAATTCTACTTTCTCAAATACCTATGGAAAATAAAAAATAGATAAAAACTTGATCTTTCTTCAAGAAAACACTAAAGTATTTTTGCACTCATTCTATTTTTAAATCTAATGGTGCCAGGAATGAAGTTATCTACATGGTGATGTAAGACATTCCTTGTAAATGTCTGCCCCCAAGTCACCTAGTAATAGGACAAATACCACTTGTTTGTAACTCGGGAGGATAATAGAGACTGGGGAAGGATTCCACAAATGCTGAATCAAATAAAAATAAAAGAAAACGACCAAATTAGGTAAGAGATTTACATCTGATACCCATGAGACTTCGCAACTCTCTGTCACTCTACCCAGTGCAGCTTATGAGTCACAGAGAGTCAGCACAGACCATCAATCCACCCATGGAAATGACTTGGAACCCCACACATATCCTGGAATATGGACACAAGTGAGCAGTGTCCTAGGGTGGAACACAAACAGCTGAAGAGCTCCACATACAGAAGTGTCCCCAGGGAAAAAAAGAGACCAAGGCAGAACTGTTTTCCAAGGCTGTAAACAACCAATCCAGTTTTTTGCTGGACCACCTAAATGCAAAACAGGCCTTTCTGGATTGACTTTATCTGGCTCCCTGTGGTGGGATGGTCTAAAGCAGAAGAAGCAGAAAAGCATCACAGAAAAGGTAAAAGGTGGGGATAACTGAACTGATGTAAGGTAGGATGGATCTCAAAACAGAAAAGTGCAATGAAAAAGAGACACCAAGTTAGGGAGAGAATTTAAGCAAATGATAGGGGCTGGGAATAAAATTCTGCATGGAAACAAACAGAAAAGATCAATGTTCCCAAAAAAAGGAACAGAGTAAAGGCAACTTTCTCTGGAAAGAGAAAAAATTGCAATAAAAAGGACAATTTCTTCAAAATTGAACCTCATATCCAAGACAAAAATCAGGTGAAGAAGTTGTTAGAAAATCTGAAGAGTTAAATAAGGACTTCTGTGAAAGTTCAGAATGCATTGGACCAAGCATCAAAGAAGAGGCTTAACACAAAACCATTCAAAAATTAAACCCTAGGCAAGAGGAAGAAACTGACATTTAGATGTAGCACATCAAATAATCAGATGCTTTGATACTGGCAGAAAATTACAAGCCATAATAAGAAACAGGTAGACATGGATTAGTCAAAGGATCTCATTAAAATTTTGGAATTGAACGATAGTTTGAAACAACTGGATCAGTAGACAAAAATGAGTAGTGCTTCTATTCTTTAGTAATGAGAAATATAAGGGTGGAATCAAGAAAAAAAACTCCATTTACAATAGGAATTAAAAGAAAATAACTACTAGGAATATTTTTAACAAAAAAATATGAAATTTTACATGGAGATCAGCAAAACTTTGCTAAAAGAAATAAAGGTCTAAATAAGTGTAAGGACATTCCATTCTCATGTACTGGAAGACTAAATATTGTTAAAATGTCACATCTACCAATAGTAGTTTACAGATTCAATGCAATCCCAATCAAAATTTGAAAAGCCTACATTGCCTAAAGGGTAAGGAAAATCATCATATTTATTCAGAAGTATAAGCAGTGTGAACATCCAAAGCAATCATGAAAAAGAAGAACAAAGTTTGAAGACTCACACTTCTTGGCTATAAAACGAATTCCCAATGACAGTGTTCAAAACAGCTTGGTAATGGCAAAGGCATAGATATATAGAACAAAGGAATCAAACTGAGAGTTCAGAAATGGACCCTAACAACTATGGCATGTTGATTTGTGAAGACTGTCGAGTCCATTCTATTGGAAAAGAATGGTCACTTCAAAAGATAGTGCTTGGAGAAATGAATACCCATATGCAAAAGATTTAAGGAGGACCCCTTTCTAAAATTATATGTAAAAATTAACTCAAAATTGATGAAAGATCTAAATATAAGTAGCAGCATTAAAAAACTCCTAAAAGTAAACAAAGGGAAGCATCTCTTGGATCTTATTTTAGGCAATTGATTCTTAGTCTTTACACCCAAAACACATGAAAAAAAACCAGAAAAACAGATAAATGGGATCTCATCAAAATTTTCAAATGTTGCATATGCACTTTACCATGAAAATACAAAAACTACCTCCACAATTGGAGAAAATATTGGGAAACCACATATCTGAGAAGGGTTTAATATGCAGAATATAAAAGAAATCCTACAACTCAAGAATAAAATGGCAAAAAAACACAATTTATTAAAATAGTGAAAGCCATGCATAAACCTTTCCCCTTGATGAGATACCATTTCACATCCACTAGAATGATTATAATTAAAAAAATAAAAGAAGAGAGGAATGTGCAAATATCTGGTTGAGTTCCTGCTTTCAATTATTTTAGGTATTTGCCCTGTAGTGGATTGCTAATTATATGGTAAATTTATACTTAGAGGAAGGGAGACCACATCTACACAGAGCCTCTCATCAGTGCTGCTCCTTGTTTTTACTTGCCATACATGGTCCTGTATTGATCACAGTAACTGCTGAAAAACTTTTGTAAGTATTTTGGGAGTTTATCTTGCCATTTTCTCCTCCTGGGTCTCTGCATCCAACTGTCCCACTGTAGTTCCTTCTGTATTCTCATACTTTAAGAAAAATGGGAAGATTTTTTTTTTTTTTCTTAGATTTTTGTTTGTTTGTTTGTTTCTCCTTAGCAGCATGACTTGATATTTTCAATTTTTGAAAAACTAAAATATAAGTAAACTGGTTTTTTTTGAAAATTATAAAAATCACAGAACTTTACAGGTGTGGGAGAGTGTGTGGAGAAATAAAAACACTCATTCATTGTTGTTGGAAATGTAAACTAATGCAGCCACTGAGGAGGATATTTAGCAGTTTCTCATAAATCAAAGTATAGTATTACCATATAACCAGCAATCCCACTTTTAAGTAAATACCTAAAATAATTGAAAGCAGGGACCCAAACAGTTATTTGCACACTGCTGTTCATAGTAACATTATTCACAATTGCTAAAAGATGGGAGCAAACCAAGTTCTCATGAACTGGTGAATGGATAATCAAAATGAGTTATCTTCATAGGATGGAAAATTATTCAGCAATAAAAAGGAAAGAGGTTCTGATTCATGAGACAAAATGGATGAAACTTGAAATCATCATGCTGAGTGAAAAGTCACACAAAAGGAATAATATTGAATGATCTTACTAAAATTAAATAATTAGATTAAGAAAACCCATAGAGTAAGAATCTAGAATGTATGATTCCAAGGGCTGAATTGGGGGGATGGAATGGGAAGATATAGCTCATATTGTGTAGGTATTTACGTTAGTTGATTGTCAAGTTTTGATAATGGATGGTGTGGGTGGTAACATGACATTCTGAATGTAACTAACAACAGCAATTATATAGATACATTTGGTTAAAGGGGAAATTTTAAGTTGTAAATATGGTCCTAGAATTTAAAAAAAATAAAAAGAATATATAACATCAAATCCATTCTTTTCCTTAAGACTGACAAATCTTCAGATAAAAAGAAAATAAATCTGTGGAGGCTTTACTTGAAATTATATTAAAAATATAGATCCAGTTCAATAGAATCCACATATTTAGGACATTGATTAACTGCCCATTTGTCTTTTTCATAATGGCTGCAAAGTAAATTTTATTTTACATTTTGTACAATTGTAAATAGCAACATTTCATACAAAGTACACCCCTAAAGTTCCTATAAAATACCATTGGTTGTATACAAAAATTTTAAATCTGACTATGCTGCTTATAATGAGTACAAGATATAGAGATTCTTTTTATTTTTGTACAACATTCATACATTGAAAGTGATGTCATTGGCTATGAAACAACAAATGTCCTTTGGAATAAAGACAAAAAAATCCTAATAGTGCTTATTGCTAAATAATTAATACTAGATTTCACAGATAAAAAATGGAAAAATTATTCAAAAAATTGTTTTTAAACTGTCATTGCCCTAATAACAATAGTGCTGCTATTTTTGCTTTCATTAGATAGTTCTGACAGAATGCTAGGTGGGAAAGAACAGATGGACGGGTTTCTGATGACATGATTAATTTAATGAACTTGGGATTTATGGAAAAACCTCCCAAATGCTAATTCTTTTTGTAACTGTATTTTATTTGTTTGTATATTTAAAAATATGTATTTTGTTTTATTTTTTAAGTTACTTAGAATATATAAATGTTACATAAGGAATATAGGAGATTCCTATATGCCTTGCTCCGTACCCCTCCCAAATTTTCCCACACTAACAACAGCCTTTGTTACTGTGGTACAATTTTTTGTTTAGAGATGCATAGATTATATAATTGCTACACAAAAAATATAGGGATTCCCATACACCCAACCTCCCACACCTCCCACAACCTCCCACATAAACATCCTTCATTAGTGTGGCACATTAATTGCAATTGACAAATGCATCCTGGAGCTTTGCCATTAAGCATGGACCATAGTTGACATTGCAGATCACACTCTCTCCCACACAGTTCTGCATGTTATTTGATGATATAAAATAGCCTGTATCTGTCATTGCAATGTCACTCAGGAAAATTCCCAAGTCCCAAAAAAGCCCATGTATTACAAATGCTTTTCCCTCCCCCTGCCCCTAGAATATCCAGTGGCCACTTTCTCCACATCAATGTTGTAATTTCTTCCATTGCTTGAATCACAATATGTCTCTAGTAGAATGCAAGTAAGTCCACTCTAGTCCATAGCTCTTCCCCCCATCCTGAGGAGTCTGGAATGGTGATGTCCACTCCACCTCCACTGGAGAGGGGGCTTATATCCCATGGGTAAGATGGATGTGATTATCCTGCCTGCAGTTGCAGACTCTCTCCATTCCCTGGGACAGCCATCGTCCATCATCATCTCCCCACCAGTTGTTCTGAGTGAGTCCAATGAGCTGTAGAGTCAGCGTTGTTGCTCCACCGAGGTTCCAGACCCAGCTGGCACATGGACAGCCCAAAGACTCCAGTCTCTGGACATACACCTACAAACTCCAGCACCAAATATAGGTTTCAATAGAAGGGGCATATGAGCCATGTGCAGGGAAGACATAGTTTAGTCCAAATCTGTCACTGTCAGGAGCACAAAGTTAAAAGTAGGGCCCACTGGCAAGGTATGAAACTCTGGAGCTATTCACCCTGACATAGGACCTGGGAGGCTCCAGAGCCCCCAGGAGCCCCACTATTTAGGTTGATATCCACTTTGGAATTATATGAGATCCTATTGAGATGTGCATAAGTATTACCTCTGGAATGAACTTCCGACTCATTTTGAAGTCTCTTAGCCATATAAACTCAATTGTCTTTACCTTTTCCCCCTTTTATTCAAGGTCTTTTTCCAGTCACATTGCAATTTGGCACTTGGTGGCAAACCCTTGGCACCAGGAAGCCCCATCCCTGGGAGTCATGTCCCACGCTGGGAGAAAGGTAATGCATACATATGCTGACTTTGGCTTAGAGAGAGGCCACTTTTGAGCAACAAGGAGGCTCTCAGGAGGCAAGCTTTAGTCACACCATAACAGTAGGCTAAGTTTCAATATCAAGAGCAAAGTCTCATAAGCCTTGTCATTAATATCAAGGGTCCATCATTTGATCATCCTCCATTCCAGTCACTGCCCCTGCACTTGGGTGACTGCTGCTGCTCCCTTAGAGAATGTGGCAGAGCTCTCTATGATGGGAATTCAGTAATCTCTCATTTATGGAGTGAATCTCCACCCAATGTGACAATGCCCTGTGAACATTTGAACACTTTTATATACCTTATATTTATGTTCAGGTGAACTTCCTCCCATGCATCCCCATCGCTGACACCACACAAGAACGATCCTCGACCACCCCTGTTGAAACTCTTCAGTGATCCAAAGCTTCTTCAAAGATGAAGCCATTACAATATTTGAATACGATTAATAGGAGAATGAAATAATAATGATATGTTTAAATGTAAGAGATAAAACACAAAAAATTAAAAAAGCTAAAAATAAATTTAAATTTAAAGTTTGGGATATTGAAAAAATCAAAAATATAAAAAAAATTTTTTGGAACTTTGGCCTTTCATCACTGGAATAGCTGTCTAGTTTGCATCGTGGAACCTTCCCCTTATTTTTCATTTTGTTTTCAAAGAAGTTTCAGGTCACAGCAAAGTCACATACAGAATACAAGAGACTCTAATAGACCCAACAACCTTCCGCTTTCCTCCAGCTCATATTAATACCTTTTTATATGTGGATGGTAGCATTTTTATAACTGGTATACAAATATTGAATCATAGCTTCTAAACATTATCAATAGTTTACACTATGGTTTACATTTTAGACAGTACACTTTTATAAATTTTGATGATATTTACCATGTCCTGTGTCAATCACTGCATGATAATGAAGAATATTTCTACTGACCACTAAATACCCTCTGTCAGATCTATTCTATTCTTCCCATCCCATTCCCCTGGCACCCATGACGACACTCTGGCTTGACTCATTAGAAGGCAAGATTCATAGCTACGTACAACAAGAAGTTTTGACACACTGTTTTGTTGTCACCTATTTGGAAAACCCTTGCTCTTTAGAGACTCCTGCCTCTCTATTTCTGAACAAATCAGTCCTCCCAAAGATGGGAGTCCAAGTTCTTCCAGCTCATTATGTGGTCTCCACCCACTGATACAACACACTATTACAGAATGAATACTCACATACTCCCTAGAAGCCTGCTCTAGGTGTGCCCTGTCCCAAATATGCCCTCCCACCACAACCAACAACCTAAACCAGAGACCCTTCCTTGTCATTTGGCCACAAGAGAATTCCCACCTCTGTACTTTCAACCTCATACCCACAAATCCCAAGTGTTCACCTGATCCCTGTCCCAATCCTTCCCCCAGTATCCTGTACCTTCTTACCCACACTTCCCAATCTACCCACCTGTCGATCCTGCACCACCCAACCCAATAATATCACTACCCTCCTGACCTATCCCTTCAATTCACAAATACACTTTATCACTTTACCATAGATTACAGCCTTATGGGTGATGGCTCACCACCTTCTCTTCTCTTTCTATTACTTGTAAACCTATCTTACAGACAATATCTCTCGGTGACTGCTCAATTTCCTTAATTCATATCAGTGAGGTAATGTACGGTTCATCCTTCAATGCCTGGCTTGCTTCACTCAACATAAGGTCTTCAAGATTCATCCATGCTACCCATGTGTTAACATTTTATTCCTTCTTACAGCTGATTAATATTACATTGTATGTATTTACCATATTTTGTTTATTCATTCAAATGTTAATGGGCACCTGGGTTGATTCCAACTTTTGATAATAGTGAACAATGCCAATATGAACATTGTTGCACATATATCTTTTCATGTCTTTGCTTTCAATTCTTCTGGGTACATACCCAGAAATGAAATCTATGGATCAGATGAAAGTTCTATAGTTAGTTTTTTGAGGAACCTCCAAACTGTCCTCCATAGTGGCTGGACCATTCCACAATCCCACCAGCAGTGGATGAGGCTTCCCATTCCTCCAAATCCTCTCCAACACTTATAGTCTGCTGTTTTTTCTATAGCCACCATTCTAAAGCGTGTAAGATGGTATCTCATTGTATTTCTCCCTTGCATTTCCCTAATAGCTAGAGATGTCTAGCATTTTTTCATGTGCATTTTAGCCATTTGTATTTCTTCCTCAGAGAAGTATCTTTTCAGGTTGTGTGCCCATTTCTTAAATGAGTTGTTTGTCTTTTTATTTTCAAGGTGTAGCATTTCTTTATATATGCAGGATATTAGGCTTCTATCAGATGTATGGTTGCCAAATATTTTCTCCCATTGGGTGGGCTGCATTTTTACTTTCTTGATAATGTTTTTGAGGTGCAGAAGTTTTTAATTTTGAGGAGATCCCATTTACCTATATATATTTTTGCTGCTTGTGCTTTGGGTGTGCAGTCCATGAAACCATTTCCTAGTACACTGTCCTGTAGATGCTTCCCTACATTATCTTCCAAGGTCTTTATGGTCTTGGCTCTTATATTTAGATCTTTGATCCATCTTGAGTTGATTTTTGTATAAGGTGTGAGATAGTGTTCCCTTTCATTCTTTTGGATATGGATATCCAGTTCTCCAAGCACCTTTGGGTGAAGAGGCCATTCTCTTCTACCTGAGTGGGCTTGGTGGCCTTGTTGGATAATGGAAAACTGTATATGTGAGGATCTATTTGGTTCCATTGGTCAGTAAGTCTGTCCTGTGCAAATACCATGCAGTTTTGACCACTGTAGCTGTGTAGCATGTTTTAAATGCAGATAGTGTGATACCTACAACTTCATTTTTCTTTTTCAATATGTCTTTGGTGATTTGGGGCCTCTTACCCTTCCAAAATAATTTGTAGTTAGTTTTTCCAATTCATTTAAAAATGCAGTGTAGATGTTGATTTGTATCTCATTAAATCTGCAGATTAATTTTTGTAGGATAGACATCTTGAAGATGTCTAGTCTTCCTGTCCATGAACAGGGAGTGTTCTTCCATTTATTTATGTCTTTTTTTATTTACTTTAATAGTGTTGTGTAGTTTTCTGTATATAAGTTCTTTACATCTTTAGGTAAATTTATTCCTAGGAATTTGATACTTTTAGTTAGTATTGTAAATGGCATTTTTTTCTTGATTTCCTCCTCAGAT
>JAQZBX010111010.1:0-10323 GCA_029593785.1 Cabassous unicinctus
TTGGAGGTGGAGTGGACATCACCTTCCAAGTCCCCTCAGGATGGGGGGAGGAGCTGTGGACTAGAGTGGACTTGGTGGTGTTCTGTTGTAGACATATTGTGATTCAAGCAATGGAAGAAATTGTAACAGTGAGGTGGAGCCGGTGGCCACTGGACATTTTTGGGGCAGGGAGAGGAGGGGCAGTTGAAATACTCAGGCTTTTTGGGGACTTTGGGGGTTGTCCTGAGTGGTGAATCAGCGACGAATGTAGGCCATTTTCCATCAGAATATACCATGCAGAACTGGGTGGGAGAGAGTGTGGTCTGTGATGTGAACTGTGGTCTATGCTCGGTGGCAAGGCCCCAGGATGTGTATATCCATTGCGGGTGTAGTACCACACAGATGGGGAATGGTTGTGTGGGTGTTGTTGGGGATGTGGGCGGTGTGGAGCATGGGAATCCCTGTAGTTTCTGAGTAATATTTGGGTAATCTAGGCACCTTGATAAAATGTATATATATATATAACAAATAACATTTATGTAAACAAATGCACATATATGCATATGTATTTACACATCATTTTACAAATTAAAAAAATAAATAAAATAAATAAATAAACACTAATCTAATACAAAAAAAAAGAATAGTTTGCAAAATATGACTGAAAAAAATGCTTACTTTGCAAAATATAAATTAGGTACATTATATCTTTCAGTTATTATGTAATAGAAGTTTCTATATATTGCATAACTATAATGAATCTGGACTTTTATAAATACTTACTTTTACTAACTAATTTTATAGATAAAAATGATATTGTACAAATGTTTTAGAGGAGAAAAAGGCCCAGAAGTTAAGTAACTTATCCAGAGTATAATCATTAAGTGTTTGTTCTATGATTCTTCAAGGACTGGTCAAATCCAGAGAGCAGTCTTATAAAAAATACTCTTATTTGCAATTAATTTCAGAAAAACAGAAATGGCACTTGTGTAATAAACTCTGAAAATTTTAATACATCTGTTACTGTTAATTTGTATCCAATATTTTTAATACTAATGACAGCTAAGAAATTAAAACCTTAGGTTACTTTATTGGGGTATATTAATATTATAAATCACACATTTGCATTAGTTTTCAGAAGAATCATTGTTTTTTTAACTTGATCATTTAAAATCAAATTTCTTCCATATAATTGTATTTCCAGTATATGTATATTCTTTCTATATTCCACATATTTCCACAAATTCTGGCATTACTTAGGTAATACAGAAATATATTTGGTTATGAATATTTTTTTAGCAATATCTCCATTTATTTGGTGCAAACTAAAGCCTTATAACTTTGAGAAAAATACCATGAGCAAAAGGTGGAAATCTTTTTGAGAATTATCTCTCTAGAAATTTGTCAACTTCATTTTTTTAAAACCTCACAAATATTTAAAACATTTAAGGAACTGAAAATTTCAACTATATACTATTTTTTTTCCTCAGAGTGAAGTTATTTTAAATTCTTGTGCAGGCAATTTTGTTTTATTCTGAGGTAAGTTAAATCAATCTTAAAAATTTTGTTTAGACCTAGTCAAATGGAAAGTTTACCTTTAAATTTTATCTCATAAGTACAGCGGGAAACTGTGAACACAAGCAGAGTTGAGTATCCCTTCCCTTCCACCCTCATAATGTCATGGCATCTTTTATATTGAAGATTGTTGATAATACAACATTTGGTCATCCTTGGGACCAATTTCCAAGGATGTCTGCTTGGCATGCTTCCAAGGACTAATATATCCACCTTAACTTCTTACCAGAGAGTTACTTCTCTCTTAGCAGTCACTAAATTTTTACCATAATTTCTTGGTATTCCTTTGTTATGCTCTAATATTTTGACTTGGTAACAGAGAAAATACATTTTAGAGAAATATTTAATAACTCTGTTGCTGAAAAGCCAGATTATTATCCACCAGGGATTTAATAGTACATTTTTCATCATGCATTGTATTTATGTTAATGATATTCTTGATAAGTGGGTTAAAGTCTGAAGGAGAGCACTATACAAAATAGACACAATTTTTGAAGATAATGAAAGGTGTTTTTGAATTGGTTGTTAGCTATTGTTAGCTACTGTCACTCAAGCAGATACCCGTCATACCATGAGCTGGATATAAATGTATGATATAGACAGCTCAAGGACTAAATAACAGAGTTAAAGCAATAAAATAATAAAAGGTGCAGTGTACAAGAGAAATTATAAGAACAAAGGCTAAAAGACCTATCAGATATTTCCAAGCATACTAATAAATGCATAATGGGAGTCTCAGAAAAAGAGAGAGAAAAGGCAGAAAACTTCCCAAATTTAATGAAGAAATGAATGTATACATTCAAGAAACCTAACATGCTCCGAATAGGATAAACTTGAAAAGAATCATGCCCAGATATATTGTAGTCAAATTGTCAAATACTAAGGACAAAAAGAAAATTCTAAAATCTGCAAGAAAACAGAACATGTTATGTAAAACTAGGTGCAGATTTCTCATCAGAAACCACTGAATGGAGAAATTAGTGGCACACAATATTTTATGTGCTGAAAGAAAACAATTGCCAACTAAGAATTTTAAATCCAGCAACACTGTGTTAAAAATAATGGACAAATTAAGACAAGCTCAGTGCAAAACAAATCTAAGAGTATTCATCACTACTAGACATGCCCTATAAGCAATGTTATGGGGAATTGTTCAGCCTGAAGGAAAAGAACACTAGACAGTGACTCAAAGAGGCATAAATAAATAAACTTTTCTTTTGAGGTCACCATATGGATACACACCCCAGCATTTTTGTATTGTATTTTCTGTATGTAACTTCACTTTTATTTATTACAAGATGTTAAATACAAATGCATAAAATAAAGATATGTCTTTGTTTATGACATGCAATTTGAATAGAAATAATTTGTAAAATGTATGACAGAAAGTGGGGGAAAAGAAGGGTGCAGAAAGAGTGTTTGTGTATGTTATTGAAGTTAAATTGCTATCAAATCAAAAATGATTGTATATTGACTTAGGGTGTATTTAAGCCTCATGGCAACCACACACTAAAAAATCTGAAAAATATACTGAAAGAAATGAGAAGGGACTCAAAATCAAATAAAGATAAATGTAGACATTAATGGAAGAAATGAAAAGTAAAAAAGGTATAACTCTTCAAGTACCAAATAGCAAAGTGGCAGAAGGTATTGCATTATCAGTAGCTAATTCAAGTGTAAATGGACTAAATTATCCAGTCAAAAGGCAGCTATTAGCAGAATGGTTAAAGGAACATTACCCAACCAAGTACTGTTTACAAGAGACTTACCTTAATTCAAAGACACAGTAGGTTGAAAGTGAAAGGATGGGAAAAATAGGCCATGCAAATAGTAAACAAAAGACAGCTGGGGTAGCTCTATGAATATCACATAAAATTGTCATCAAGCTAAATCTGTTACAAGGGATAAAGAAGGACACTATATACCAATAGAGAGGTCAATTTAGCAAGAAGACATAAAACTATAAATATATATGCATGTAAAGTGCAGACTCAATAAATGAAGCTAATATTGACAAATTTGAAAGGAGGAATAAATGGTTCTACAGTAATAGTGGGAGATAGCAATACACCATATACAATAATGAATAAGACATTTAGACTGAAGATTGATAATAATGCAGAAGATCTGAATGACACTATAAACCAGGTAGAGTTAACAGTCTTTTCACCCAGCATCACCAAATACACATTATTCTCTCATGCACAAGGGTCATTTTCCAGGATAGACCATTTGGTAAGTAAAAAACAAAACAAAACAAACAAACAAAAACCAAGCCCTAATAAATTTAACATTTTGAATCCATACACTGTATCTTCTTTGTCTAGACTTGAAAGAAGATGGAAACCAATAACAGAGGAATAACTGAAAATTTCAAAAAAATGTGGAAATCAAGAAATGCACTCTCAAATCTCAAATATCTCATGAGTCAAATAATATTTTATGAAGAAAATTAGGGAATATCAGGTGGTTAATGAACAAAATAAAATATAACAAACTTATAGCATGCAGCAAAGTCAGTGGTGCAAGGGAAATTCATAGGATTTAATGTTTACTACAAAAAAAATAGAAAGGTCCCACAAGATGATGAACTAGACATAGAAGAGCAAACTAAGCCCAAAAGAGAGCAGAAAATGAGAAATAAACAAAGATTATAGAGGACATAAATGAAATTGAGTATAAAAAAAAGAGAGATCAGAGAAACCAAAAGAATCAATAAAATCAACCAAATATTAGTTAAATTTGCATAGTAAAAAAGAGAGATGATGCAAATAATTAAATCAGAAATGAAAGGAAAGACATTACTACTGATGCACAGAAATAAAATGGATTATAAATGGGTAATATGAACAACTGTACTTGACAAATTAGATAGCCTAATTGAAATTGAAAATAATGCTTAGAAACATATAAACTACCTACACTGACTCAAGAAGAAAGAGAAGATCTCAACAGACCAATAATAATGACAGAATTAAAATCCGTAGTTAAACACCCTCCGACCAAGAAAAGTCCAAGACCAGATTGCTTCACTGGTGAATTTTATCAAACATTCCAAAACACCAGTCCTACGCAAATTTCTCCAAAAAATTGAAGCAAAATAACACTTCCTAACTCATAATACGACACTGTTATCACCCAATCATCAAAGTTAGAAAAGATATCACAGGAAAATTATTGTACAATATCACTTAGGAATATAGATACAAAAAACCTCAGTAAAATACTAGCAAAGTGAATCCAACAGAAGTTTAAATAATTATATACCGTGATCAAGTGAGATTTATCTTGATATGGAAGGATAGTTCAGCATAAGAAAAGCAATTATTGTTGTATGCCACATTAATAGAATGAAGAAAAAAGCCACATGATTATCTCAATAGAATTGGAAAATTCAGTTGATGAAAAAGCACCCCTTTTTGATTAAAAAAAAAAATCAGAAAATGAGTAGGAGTAGTAGGAAATTAACCCCAAATGATAAATGTCATATGAGAATCTCACATTTACTATCACATTCAATGGTGAAAGACAAAGTTTTTCCCCGAGTACAGGGACAATAAAAGGATACCTGATGCTACCAGTGTTATTCAACATTGTGGTGGAAGTCCTAGCCACCAATAATTATGCAAGGAAATGAGATAAAAATAACCAAATTGGGAAGTAAATCAGGGAGCAAATCTCTCCCTATTTGTAGATGGCATGATCCCATACATATGGAAAATTATGAAAAATCCACAACAAAGCTATTAGAAGGAATAAACTAATTCAGCAAAATGGCTGGGTAAAGGAACAGCACCTCAAAATCAGTGATGTTTCAATACAACAGTAATGAACAATTTAAAGAGAAAATTAAGTTAAAAAATCATTTAAAATAACAACTGAAGTCAAATATCTAGGATCAAATTTAACCAAGGGTGTATAATGCTTACACACAGAAAAGTGAAAAACAATGCTGAAATTAATCAAAGAAATCCAGAATAATGAAAGGACATTCCATGTTCAAGGATTGGAATACTAAATATTGTTAAGATGTCAATTCTACCTAATGTGACTTTTAGGTACCACACAATCCCAATCAAAATTCCCAAAGTTTTCTTGGCAGAAATGGAAAAGCTAATCATCAAATTTACATGGAAGGGTGAGGTTTCACAAATAGACAAAACCATCTTAAAATAGAAGAAGGATGTTGTAAGAAAAACACTTCCCAATTTTGCAACTTATTAAAAAGCTACATTATTCAAAATCATGATACTGGCACAAGTGCAGAAATATAGGCCAATGGATTTGAACTGAAAGTTCAGAAATAAACTCTCATGACAATGACAAATTGATTTTTGAAAAAGTTGTCAAGTCCACTCAATAGTGAAAGAATAGTCTTTGCAACGATGATGCTGGGAAAACTGGATTGCTACATGCAAAATGAGGACCACTACCTCTCATCATATCCAAAAATTAACTAAAAATGAATCAAATACTTAAATATATGAAGCAAAACTATAAAACTTTGTAAAGAGTTTTATTTTATACCCCCAAATATGTTCTTAATCTAAATCCATTCCTGTGGTTATGGATCCATTGTAAATAGGACATATGGAAAATGTTATTTTTAGGTCTGTTGTGGCCAACTGAATCAGTTTGGGATTTAATCTGATTACTTGAGTCTTCTATAAAAGATTCAAACTCAGGCATAGAGAGAAACCATTAAACGAAGCTGAAAGTAAATAGAACACAGATGAAAAAGGGGAAGACATAGCCATGTGCATTGCCATGTGATAGAAAAGCCGAGGATTAAGGATCACTGGCAGCCAGCCTTAGGGTAAAATGAATGACCTTGCTGATGACTCAGTTTTGGGCTTCTCCCAGATTCAATACCGTGACCCCATCATTTAAGCCAACCCACATTATGATATTAATTTTAGCAGCCAGGAAAGTAAGGCAAACTCCTACAAGGAAACATAAAGAAACCTTTCAAGAACTTGTGTTAGGCAATGGTTTCTTAGCCTTTACACCAAAAACACAAGCAAGAAAAGAAAAAAAATAGATAAATGGGATTTCATCAAAATTACAAACTTCTGTGCATCAAAGATTTTATTAAGAAAGTTAAAAAAAACCTGCAGATTGGGATAAAATATTTGGAAATCATGTGTCAGATAAGGGCTTATTATCCAGAATATTGTAAGAAATCTCAGCCAAAACAGACAAAACTCTATTTAAAAAATAGGCAATAGACTTGAATAGATATTTCTCCAAAGAAGATATACAAATGACCGGTGTGATATGAAAAGATGGGCAATATCATTAAATGTTATAGAATTGCAAATCAAAATTACAATGGTATAACATTGCATATCCACTAAAATGCCTATTAATTCAGCAGAAAATAACAAGTTTTGGAGAGCATGTGGAGTATGGAACACTTGCTCATTGTTGGTGGTTGTGTAAAAGGATGCTGGTGCAGCTTCTGTGGGAAGCAGATTGGAGATTCCTCAGAAAGTTATGTATAGAATTAACATATGACCCAGCAATCCCACCTCTAGATATATACACAGAATTAAAAACAAGGACTTGAACAGGTACTTGCACACCAACATTCACTGTCACATTTTCTACTATTGCCAAATGATGGATGCAAACCAAGTGTCCATTAACTGATGAATGGATAATCTGGTATGGTATATACATATAGTGGACTAATACATTTATAAAAATGAATGAATTTCTGAAACATGCAACTTCATGGATGAACCTTGAACACCTCATGTTGAGTGAAATACACAAGACCCAAAGGACAAATAAAGTAGGATCTCACTCATATGAAATAATTGGAATATGCAAAGATAAGAGTTAGAAAATAGAATAGAGGTTATCAAGTCCATGTTAGGGTTGAATAGCCATGTACATTTCTATGTGATAGAAAAGCAGAGGATTAAAGATCACTGGCAGCCAGCTTTAGGGAAGAATGCTTAATTGATATAGATTTTGTGATTACAGTGATGGAAAAGTTTGGTAATGGATGATGTTAACGGTGGTACATCACAATATAATTAACACCACTGAATTGTATATTTGCAAGTCGTGAAAATGGAAAATTTAATGTATATATGTTACTAGAATAAATATTTTTAAAACATAGAACTGTACAATGCAGACAAGTGAAACCTATGTAAACTTTTGGACAACTAGTTAATAGGATAATTAGAACAATATTTTTCATCAGTTATAACAAAAATACTATACTGATGCAAAATATTAATAGTAGGGAAAACTGCATTTAGGAAGAGGGTATATGGGATCTCTGTACTTTCTGCATGTTTTTTCTGTAAATCTAAAACTTTTTAAATGGAAAAACAAAAATATATATTTACCTCCACATGAAATGTAAGTACTGTAAAAACTTGTCTAATTCCATTTAGTCCTTGTCATTTCAGCCTTTGTTTTCCTATATTTTGTTTGTACATATATATACAATGTTATTTTTTGTTGTACACAGTTTTCTTTCACAGAAATTACATGTATTTCCCAGGCCTTGCACCTTTCATTTTTTGTGTGTGTAGCTTCAGTATTTCCTCTTACATGGTTTTCTTCAGGCTGAAGAACTTCTGTTAACTTTACTTGTACTGCAGGCAACAAATTTCCAAGCTCTGATTTCTTTTTTTTTCTTTAGAATATTATATTTCATAAAAGACAATGATAAAAAAGTACAAACATCTCCATGAGAAGCAAAAAAAAAATAATATGAGAGTACAAGAAATTAACAGCTTTTATTTCAGTGCATTTATGTAGAAGCCCTTCATATCTTAATAAATAAAATAATCTTAAGTACACTTCCTCTTTCTGATAAACAACACTATGACCATTTTAGTTCTATCAGAATTTTTCCAAATCCAAGGCAATAAATCCAGAATACTAATATTTATCTGAAAATTACAGAAAGAATTGTAACAGAGGCAAGCAAAGACCAAATAAAATGACACAAAACTTGCTTTCACTTATAGGAAGCCTCCAAAAGGAGAAAATTATATTGGATATTTTCCCAATCTATTTTAAAATGGATATTAATACCTTGTCTTGGAAAAGAGTACAAGTTTTTGATACATAATTTTGCATTTATCTATTATTGCAAATAAGGTTTTCTCACTGAACATCTCTTCACAAAATACAAACAGAAATTTAAATTTAGATTTAAAAAATAATATTAAACTCGTGTTTTGTCAAGGATTTAAATGACTATGTCCACTGTTAATTCGACGTAATGTATCAGCAAATGTGTGCAATTTTACTCTTTTTGCCCCTAAAATAGGCCTATTAATCTTTACTTAGTTCAAAGGCGCTATGTTAATTCTTCCTGTAGTGCCAAGGGGACCGCATAATAGCTCTATGTCCTTGTATATAGGTTCAATGACTTTGAGACTAAGAAATATAACAGGTAAGTTATTAGAGGGTGTCTTCATAATTTTAGAAAAGTTTCAACTTCTTTGACTTGATCTGTTTAGAAATGAAACAATATTCTTTCCATAGATATATCTATCATAGGGCCTGATACAGAGCAGGTAGTCAATACATGGTGATTAATAAATCCACCTAACATAACTATAAAGAGCATAGTTTGCATTTTCAATGTATTTGTTCATTTTTATGGAACAGATTTATTTTCATACTCTGAAAATAACTGGGCAAAGTTCTGTCACTCTTATGGCAACATATAAAGATCCCTGTTTAAAGACAAAAATAAATTTTAGCTCTGTACTTGAAAAGCAAAACAAAAACAAAAACAAACCAAAAGCATAAAACAAAAGTCAAACTAGCAAGGAGGCTTTCACAGGATGACAAATCATATTCAAAACTGGAAAAGCAAAACACTCACATTTGACTCCTAAAACAAAATACAACGTCAGACATTCCAAGAAAATAAGGCAAATACTAGTAGTGCTTAGTTTTCTTGAAGCTCTGAAATGTATATCAAAATGAAAATATATCAAAATATGGGCAGCTCCACATTAAAAATAGAAAAATATGTTCCCCAATAAGATGCAGAAACAGCCCTATTTCACCCCACTTCTAAAATATTTACATATTTTTGGGTTAATCATGCTTCTACATCCCTACTGCCTTAGTTAGAGATCAACAAGTGTTACCATTCTCAATCTACCTTCTTTCATTTCATAAATTTCAAAAGTACAGTGGCTATGAGAGGCAGAAAATGAACAGATACACAAAGTACAAATATCTTAATTTTCAGGTTTGATTTTTCATTATTTATTTTGAGAACCACCAAAAAACCTGAAAGATAAATATTTTGGAAATTTTTCTGAGAAATAAATGTGGCAAAATTCTTTTTGGTATCCTGACAGCTATCCATTTTTCCAATGTTATAAGAATTTCAATTATTTTATGATTTGGTTTGTGGTCATGTCACCAATATTGTCATAGGAAATGAACACTTCAAAATTAAACTTAAAACCTGAGATAAATAGTTCTATTTCTGTTTTAGGTGAAAAACCCATGAGGCAAATGCTATCCAAACTTCTCTCTCATATATAGATTCCTATTGTTCTTTATTAAGATTCATTTTAGAAAGCTGCAAGTTTTTGTCTTAAACATGTGAAAATATTTTACAATATTTTAAAGAGGTTTTGGTTAACTGATAATTTTCAAAGCAAGGATATTGTTTGCTTTTGCAATGCAAAAGTTTGTTTAAATATAAGAGAAAGAACATATTTGACATCAGGCAGTAAGGCATGTAGTCAGAGACATATGTAATATCATCAG
>JAQZBX010111011.1:0-10324 GCA_029593785.1 Cabassous unicinctus
GACATCTGCACACCGATGTTCATAGCAACATTATTCACCGTTGCGAAAAGTTGGAAACAACCCAGGTGTCCATCAGCAGATGAATGGATAAACTGTGGTCTATTCACACAATGGACTATTATGCAGCTGTAAGAAGAAACGAAGTCGTAAAGCATATGGCAACATGGATGAACCTGGAGGACATTATGTTGAGTGAAGCAAGCCAGACACAAAAGGACAAATACTGTATGAATGCATTACTATGAACCAAATATATTGTGTAACATACTGTTTGATTTAAAAAAAATTTATATGTATCCATTACATTTAATTGAGAAATGTATATATTTATTCATCTGTGTTTACTTTTTAGTTTTTAATTGTTTATATTTTCATTTATTAAATGTACAAAATAAGGTTAAAAAAATACAAGAGAAGTTTTTAATCTAGGATTCATCATGGCTTCAGGGATCCCTTGAACTATCTGAACTTGTGTGCACAATTTTGGTATGTGTGAATTTTGTACATTTTAATGGGAAGCAGGACCATGTCAGTCATCAAATTTCAAAGGCTGTTATTAAAAATAGGTTAACAATGTAGAGATCGTTAGTAGTTTCAAGTTTATGAAGAGTGTTTATATATATCTCATGTGATCCTCATGCCATTCCTGTGGGGTCGGGGGCAGAGCAGAGATCATTACCTCCAGTTTAAAGTGAGCCAAATTAGGCAAAGAAATGTTGAGTGCTTGTTGATTATGTGCCTACTGATCCTCAGAAACTGAATACATAGCCACAGTTTTCACTCCAGTTTTTTTAACTCCTGCACAAGCTTTAAGAACAGAAATTATTGTTTCCATCTATATACCCCAGGACATTTGAACATTTTGAAACATTAAGATCCTTAAATCCCAAACCTGGAAAGTTGATTACTGTCTGTACAATTGCATCAATACCTAGTTGGGTTTCTGTCAATCCAAATATTCTCTTTCCCCACATTTTGCTGAAGTGAGGATCATGGGTGGTGTGGGTTGACAAAGCTATTTCTAGGTCAAAGTTAGTCCTGGGAGAAGCAGCTGGAGAAGAGAGAAGCTTTTCCTAAAAAAATAAAAATAAGTAAATAAGTAAATCCACAACAGCCCCCTCCCATTCTTTGCCCAAGGCCTGCTAATCTGGGACCTCTCCTTTCAAAATACAAATATCTTCCCCCATTTTGATGAAAGTTGACCTTGAACCCTTGAGCTACATTTTGAGCCACACTGCTCCAAAAAACAATCTTAGAGAATTCTGTGTGTTTTGTTTCATGAACAAACTAATTCCAAGAGGAAACTATGTATTTAAATAGCTTCAAACTCTTGTGGTATATAGATGGAAGCCTGGTACTACACTTCTCAGAGCTGTAGTTTCTGTAAAATGTGTATCATCATGTCGATATCACTGGGCTGTTCATGAGGAGTAAATGAGATAAAAAGAGAACGTTTCAGCGCTATGCCTGGCCCAGAATTAGGAACCCAAAAATGGTCATTTACCTTCACATCCTTCCTAATTAGGTTCAGGTTGTTATTTCCATTTTCTGTGTTCCCCACTTTACAACCTAGAACATATGCTGGGCCTGATATTCTAGAAAATGAATGCTTTTCAAGGCTTAACAGCATCTCCCTTTTGAGCTTGTCTGGCCCCAGATTAAAATATTCTGATTGCTTGAGTCTGCTATTTGATTGAGTGATATTTCAGGTCCAACAAACAGATAGCCAAATAACTATCATTAGCTAAAATATCATCAGGGCTGTTGCACAGAGTTTGAAATGCATTAAGTTTTTTTATTTTTTAATTTGGTTTCTGATTCTGATTCAAGAACCAAGTAACATGATTTCCAAGCAAGCCCACACTGGGCACATGCTTGCTTTCTACCTAACTCCATGCTATATGCTAGAAGTTGGATTTTGGCTGGGGAGATGAGTTTAACACACAGAAAACATTTTGACAGCAATGTTGAAAGCAGCATGTGTGATGCAGAAAGACACAAGTAGATCCTTAATAAATATTTTAGATAAATTAATTTACTCATGAAGATGGATTCAGTGTTCACTGAATAGTTGAAGAAGGACACAGAGGATCCATTTCAAACATTTAAAGCAAGTATACTGCATGCTAATGAAAGCCCTACAATAATTAAGTGTATACTCCATAAATAGCCCTTGGCACATGCTGCAAATGGAAAAGTCTCTGGGGATCATTTAGGATATTAAAATGATTTAATAAGGAAAAGTGTTTAAGTGAGAAATGGGTAGCCATGACCCAAGGACAAGACATGATCACCTGTAACGTAGCCTGTCTTGTGTAATGAGGAAAGCCATATATTTAGAGGGCAAGCATTACTTGGCAAAATGATGAAAAGGGTTTACTATAGATTATATACGTCATGACAGTATCCTCTTTTATCTTAAATTCACTATTGCTTACTTGTGTGTAAAGGAGCTAAAATCACCTGTAGTCTCACTGGCATGGAATGGCAAGCACTATTAATTACTATTCCAGCCTCTTTCATGTTCCCTGAGTGTGTGTGTATGTGAGAGAGAGAGACTATGTCTGCTATGAGATCACATTCTATGTACAAAATTATTTTTCTGTTTAATATTATATTTTAAAGGTTTCCATGTATTAAAAATGTCTTGAAAATATGTATTTAAATAGTTACAAACCATTCTAAAATATAGATGAGTTAAAATTTAATTAACAGTTCTGCTGCTGGGCATGTATGTTGTTCTCAAACCTTTGCTCACATAAATATAAATACTGAAAATAATATCACAAGCTTCCAGTTGAATGAGATGGCAGTGTAAGATGTTCTAGGGTACCATTTCCCCACAGTTTTGAACAACTAGCAAAAATTAGCAGAGCCATCTTCCTCAAAATTCCAGAAAAGAGTTAAAAGGTTTGCAGTAACTGGCAAGTGCTGGATAAAGAAAGCATAGCTTTAAAAAAAAGTAGGAAAAGCTCATGGTACCCTAGCTGGCTGTTCTCCCCAGTGTGGTATAAATCTAACTTGTTCTCCCGTTGTGGGTCCCTGGCCCTGTTTTGGAGGGAGTGGAGCAATCCCTGTTCACATATTACAGTGCCTGTATGTCAGTGCCAATCTATTAGGTGGTAGCCTGAAAGACTGAACCAGGAAAATCATCTTTAGCTTGACCTCCCAGAGGTTGCTCTGCAAGCAGAAGCAGCTTGGGAACGGCTACAATATTGCAAGAAACAATTTTGTCAAAATGGCATGTGCCAAAGGATAACCTGCTTTGGAAATACAGTATACTCCAGGGAAGGGGTGAAAGTCTATTTGATAGGGAATGGAGGAGACTTTTGGATTCTTGTAAATGGAGAAATTCCTAAAGCCACGAGTGAGCACAAACCCAGGACAAGATGCAGGATCAGAAAAGACAGAGAGGACCCCGAACTTCACTTTCACCTTGGCTGATCTTCTTGTTAGGGGCTAAAGTCTGAAGGAGAATACCAGCCAATGCAGAGCCAATTTGCAAAGACTATGAAAGCTGCAGAGTTTTTTGTCACTGGTTTGTTTGTTTTTGATAGCTCCTAGCAGTCAAGGAAATCTCTGTATTGTCACTAAGTGGATACAAACTTAAGGAACAGACAGCTCAGGGAATAAATCCCAGAGGTAACACAGTAAAACATTAAAATGTACAGTGTACCATAAAATATTACAAGACAAACAATTATGGTCCATCCAAAGTAACAAGATGAAAATTTAGAAACCATCAATGAAGAAAACCAGAGTTTGGGGATAAACCAAAGACTTTAAGAAAATTATCTTCAATATGCTCAAGGAGATAAAAGAAAACACAGAGAAATAACTAAAGGCTACCAGAAAAATGATGCATAAACAATATGAGAATCTCAATACAGAGGGAGAAATAATAATAATTAAAAAAAAAACAAACTAAACAGACATACTGCAGTTGAAGAACACAATAACTAAAATGAAAAATTACCTAGAGGGTTTCAACAACAGATTAGAATTTGCAGAAAAAAGAATTATTGAACTTGAAGAAAAGAGAATTGAAATGATTCAGGCTGAGCAGCAGAAAAAAAAAAAATGAGAAAAAGTGAACAGAGTCTAAGTGACCTATGGAACACCATGAAGTGTACCAATATATGCATTATGGGAGTCCCAGAAGATGAAAGAAAGAAAGGGGCAGAAAGAATATTCAAAGGAATAATGGCACAAACTTCCCAAATGTAATGAAGGACATGAACATACACATTCAAGTATCCCAGATTAATCCAAACAGAATAAACTCAAAGAAAGACACACCCATATAGTAGCTAAACTGTCAAATGACAAGGACAAGGGGAGAGTCCTGAAAGCTGCAAGAGAAAAGCAACATGGTATGAACAAGGACACCCCAGTAAGTTTAAGTGCCAGTTTCTCATTAGAAACCATGGAGACAATGTAAGTGTCAACTGAAAAAAAGCTAGAGAATAATCTAGGGGACTGAATAACATAATGAACCTGGAGGTGGAGGAGGATTTTGGTTAATAGTACAAATGCAAGAATGTTCTTCTATGAACTAGGACAAATGTACATCACTATTACAAGGTGGTAGTAATATGGTGATGCATAGGAAAAATACAATTAATGTAACTTATGGACTATAGTTAACAGCAATATTGTAATATTCTTGCATCAATGTCAAAGAAGGTACTGTGTTAATAATAAGGGGGCATGGGGAAAATATACCAAATGTATGCTATAGACCATAGTTAGTGGTAATAGTCTGATGATGTTCTTTCATAATCTGTAACAAATATTCTACAATAATGTAAGGTGTTGGGTGGAGGGATGTTGTATGGGAATTCTGCACATTATGCAAAATTGTTTTGTAAGTTCACAACTTCATGTATATAAAGAAACCACAGAGGCAAGAAGACAGTAGGAAGAACTATTTAAAGTGCTGGGGAAAAAAATTGCCTACCAAGAATTTTATATCTGGTGAAATTGTCTTTTAAAAATGAGGGAGAGATTAAGGCGTTCAGATAAGCAAAAGCTGAGGGAGTTCACCACCATTAGATCTGTCTTACAAGCAGTGCTAAAGGTAGTTCTTCAGACTGAAAGGAGAGGTGTTATACAGTGGATGGAAGCAGCATGAAGAAATAAAGACCTCTAGTAAACATAGCCATATGGATATTTATAAATGCTAGTACTATTGTATTGTATTTTGTGGTATGTAATGCCACTTTTTACTTCTTACAAGTTCTAAAATGTAAATGCATAAAATGCAATGATAAATCTATAGTTTTAGATATACAATTAAAAAATATATAATTTGTAACAAGTACAACAAAAAAGTGAAGTGACAGAATGGTAAAGGAACAGTGTTTGTGTATGCAATTAAAGTTAAATTGGTATCAAATCAAACATAATTGCTATAGATTTAGGATGTTAAATTTAAGCCCCATGGTAACCACAAATAAAATATCTGAAAAGCATATGCAGAAAAAGTGAGAAGGGCCTAAAAAAATCAAATAAATACAAAAGTAGGCATTAATAAAAGAAACCGCAGACAAAAGGTATAAGACATAAAAAGACCAAATAGCAAAATGACAAAAGATAGTTGTGCATAGCCATTGGTTACTTTAAATGTAAGTGGATTAACCTCTCTAGTCAAAAGGGACAGATTGGGAAAATGGATAATAAAGCATGACCCAACTGTAGGCTGTTTATGAGAGACTCACCTGAAATTCAAAGAGAAAAGTAGGTTGCAAGTGAAAGGGTAGAAAAAATATGCCATGAAAATAGTAACCAGAAGACAGCTGGGGTAGCTAGTTAATATCAGATAAAATAGAATTTAGGTCAAAGACTGTTATGCAGGACAAAGATGATCACTATATATTGATAAAGGGGTCAATTTAACAAGAAGACATAACAATTATAAATATATATGTGCCTAATTACAGAGCCCCAAATTGTCTGAAGCAAATATTGATAGATTAGAAATAGATTTACAGTAATAGGAGACTTCACTACACCATTTTCAATAATGGATAGAACATCTAGACAGAAGATCAATAAGGAAGTGGAAGCCTTGAGCAATACTATAAATCTATTAGACCTAACAGACATGTATAGAACACTTCACCCAATAGCAGCAGAATATGCATTCTTCTATACTCCAAATGGATCATTCTCCAGGACAGAACATAAGTTAGGTAATAAAACAAGTCTCAATAAATTAAAATATTTAAATCATATAATGTGTATTCTTTGACTGTGATGGAATGAAACTAGAAATCAATAACAGAGGAAGAACTAAAGGATTCACAAATGTGTGGAAATTAAACAGCTCAATCTTAAACAACGAATGAGCCAAAGAAGAAATCACAAGGGAAATTAGGGAACATCTTGAGACATGTGAAAACAAAAACACAACATACCAAAACTTAAGGGATGCAGCAAAAGCAGTGATGAGAGGAACATTTATAGCTCTAAATGCTTACATTTAAAAAGAAGAAAGATCTCAAATCAGAGCCCAAAACCACACAACAGGAGGATGTATAAAAAGTAAAATAAATTACACCTCAGGCTGGGTGAGGGAAGGAAATAAGGATTAGAGCAGAGAAAAATGAAATAGAGAATACTAACAATAGAATCAACAAAGCTAGAAGTTGATTCTTTGAAAAGATTAATAAAATCTAAAAACCTTTAGCTAAACTGAGAAAGTAAGAAAGAGGGTGGATGGCAAATTACTAAAATCAGAAATGAAAGGGGGAATAGTACTACCAACCCCACAGAAGTTAAAAGGGTCATAAGAGGATACTATGAAGAACTGTATGACAAATTTAGATAACCAAGATGAAATGGACAAATTCCAATAAACACACAAACTACCTACACTGAATCAAGAAGAAATAGAAGATCACAAAGACTAATAACAAATGAAGAGACTGAAACAGTAATAAAAATAACTTTCCAACAAAGAAAAGTCCTAGACCTATTGGCTTCACTGGTAAATTTTACCAAACATTCCAAGGAGGATTAACACCAATCCTGCTCAAATTCTTCCAAAAATTTGAAGAGGGAATGCTCCCTAACTCATTCTATGAGGCCACCATCAATCTAATACCAAAGCCAAATAAAGATATGACAAGAAAAGAAAACTACAGACCAATATCCCTCATGAATCCTAAACAAAAATCCTAAACAAAATGCTAGTAAAGCAAATCCAACAGCACATTAAAAGAATTATACACTATGATCACGTGGCATTTATCCCAGGTATAAGGGTAGTTCAGATAAGAAAATCAATTAACGTAATACACCACATGAATAGAACAAAGGGAAAAACCATGCGATCAACTCAATTGATGGAGATAAAAGACATTTGACAATGCAAAAATCCAGCATCTCCTCTTGATAAAAATGCTTAGACAACTAGAAACAGAAGGAAACATCCTCAACATGATAAAAGGCATATATGAAAAACCAACCACTAACATCATACTCAATGGTGAAAGACTGAAAGCTTTATCTCAAAGATCAAAAACAAGACAAGGACACCCACTCTGACTGCTATTATTCAACAATGTATTGGAAATTCTATCCAGAGTAATTAGGCAAGTAAAAGAAATAAAAGGCATCCAAATTGGAAAGGAGGAAGTAAAATTTTCCTATTTAAGATGACATGATTCTATATATTGAAAATCCTGAAACATCCTCAACAAAGATACTAGAGCTAATAACTATTCAGTAAAATGGTGCATTTACAAGATTGGTATGCAAAAATCAGTTGTGTTTCTATACTTTACTAATGAGCAATCTGAAGAGGAAATTTTTAAAATGCTACTTTACAATAGCAACAAAAGGAATCAAATATCCAAGAATAAATTTAACAAAAGAGAATAAATCTAGGCAAAGAGGTAAAGGACTTACACATGGAAAACTAGAAAACTTTGCTAAAAGTATTCAAAGTAAACCTAAATAAAGGAAAGGATATTACATGTTTATGGATTAGAAGACTAAATATTGTTAAGATTTCAATTCTACTCAAAGTGATTTACAGATTCAACACAATCTCAATCAGAAGTCCAACAGCCTTCTTTGCAGACATGGAAAGCCAATAATCAAGCTTATATGCAAGAATAAGGGGCACAAATAGTCAAAAACATCTTCAAGAAGAATGAATTCAGAAGACTCATACTTCCTGACTTTAAAATTTATTACAAAGCTACAGTCATTAAAAGAGCATAGTACTGGCACAAGGACAGACATATAGACCAATGAAATAAAAATTGAGAGTTCAGAAATAAAACCATGTATCTATGGCCAATTGATTTTTGACAAGTGTGCCAAGTCCACTCAGTAGGGAAAGAATAGTCTCTTAACAAATGGTGCTGGAAAAATAGATGTCCATATGCAAAGGAATCAGAATGGAACCCTACCCCCCACCACACAAAAATAATAATAAAAAATGTATCAAAGACCTAAATTTGTAAAACAAAACTATAAAACTTCTAGAAGAAAACCTAGAGAAGCATCTTAAGTACCTTATGCTAGGTGTATCAGTCAGCCAAAGGTGTGCTGATGCAAAATACCAGAAATCGGTTGATCTTTATAAAGGGTATTTATTTGGGGTAGAAGTCCACAGTTACCAGGCCATAAAGCGTAAGTTTCTTCCCTCACCAAAGTCCATTGCCACGTGTTGGAGCAAGACAGTTGCTGACGTTTGCTAGGGTTCAGGCTTCTTGGGTTCCTCTCTTCCCGGGGCTCCGTTTCTCTCCAGGCTCAACTCGTCTGTTTCCTCCACAAGGTCAGCTGTAGACTATGAGGCTCTCTAGGCTTTGCTTCTCTCCACAAGGCCAGCTGTGAACTGTCAGGCAAACGGCTCTTGTCTTTTCCCAGGGCATTCTCTCCTTCCTCACAATAAAGCTATCTTACTTCCCAGGGCTCCAGCTCAAGACTCCAACATCGGAACTACTACAAATCTGTCCTTTGCCTTGCTTTTTATATTTGATTCCCCACCCACCAAGGGGTGGGGCTCAACACCCTACTGACGTGGCCCAGTCAACACCCTAGTCATAACTTAATCATGCCCAGATTAACAGACCAGTTTACAAGCATGATCCAATATCTATTTTTGGAATTCATAACTATATCAAACTGCCAAACTGCTATACTAGGCAATGATTTCTTACACTTTACATCAAAAGCAGGAGCAACAAAAGAAAAACTAGACAAATGAGACTTCATCAAAATTTAAAACTCTGCATCACATCATCGTGAAAGTAAAATGACAATCTACATAATGGGAGGAATTATTTGGAAACCACATATCCAAAAAGGGTTTAATATCCAGAATATACAAAGAAATCTTACAGCTCAACAACAAAAAACAAACAACCCAATTTAAAAAATGGTCAAGTACTTGAATAGACAGCTCTCCAAAGGAGACCTACAAATGGCAAAAAAAGCACATGAAAAATGCCATTATTTCATTAGTCATTATGGAAATGCAAATCAAAACCATAATGATATACTATTTCACACCCTCTAGATTGGCTTCTACTTTTTTAAAAAAGGAAAATAAGTGGAGAGGATGCAGAGAATAGGAACCCTCTTACATTGTTAGGGGGAATGTAAAATGCTGTAGAAAACAGTTTGGCAGTTACTCAGAAAGTTAAGTATAGAATTACCATATGACCTGGTGCGGTGGATTGAGTTATGTACATGTTCTTGGTTTCGTTCTGCATTTGGGTAGGTGTGGACCCATTGTAAATAAGATCTGTTCCAGATGGTATTTCATTTATGGTGTGGTCCAGCTAATCAGAATGGGCTTTAATCAGGGTTACTGGAGTTCTTTATAAGCAGAGTGAAAGTTAGACAGACAGATAAGCCAAAGGGAGCAGCCAGAAGCTGGAAGTGATTGATACCAGGAAGAGATAGAAGATGCCGCCATGTGCATTGCCATGTGACAGAAAAACCAAGGATTCTCAAAGGTTGCTGGCCAGCCAGAAGACTGTGCCCTCAGCAGAAAGCAAGCCTTCTACCCTGTGAAACCCTGAGCCAATAAATTACTGTTATTAAGCCAACCCATTGTATGGTAATTTTTTAGCAGCCAGGAAATGAAAACATCCAACAATACTACTTCTAGATATATATTCAAAAGAATTGAAAGCAGGGGCTCACACAGATATTTGCACATCGATGTTCATAGCAGCATTATCCACAATTGCTAAACAAAGGAAGCAACCCAAGAATCCGTCAATAGATGAATGGTTAAACAAAATGTATATTCATACAATAGAATATTATTCAGCTATAAAAAGGAATGAAGTTCTGATGC
>JAQZBX010111012.1:0-10323 GCA_029593785.1 Cabassous unicinctus
GTGGCTACCTCAATGAAAGGCATATTCAAAGCAGCACTCAAAATAGTCTGAGTTACATGAAATTATGGTGTTGGCTAATAGATTATGGAGTACCTAGAAATGAAATAGATGGGCAGTCTACTAAGTTTCTTCTGGATCTGTGTAAGCATAAAAGTTCTATGTCGAGTGAACAAAACCCTAAATCAAATTAGAGATGCAGAGAATCATGACCCCTTGATCAATTCCCCGGCTTGAGGATGTTTACAGACCCAGAGCCCTTTGAATGAAGAGAAGGCCAGGTCCCCCTGGGGAAGGATCCTATTAAACTGCCAAAAATTTATACTGTTAATCTTTCTCCCACCTTTCCACAAGGAGACTTACAGCCTTTTACCAGAGTAACTGTGCTTTGGAGTAAAGGAAATGATCAGACATTTCAGGGATAATAAGACACTTGCTCAGAAGTGACATTAATTCCAGGAAACCCAAAATGTCACTGTACTCCACCAGTCAGAGTAGGGGCTTATGGAGTTCAGGTGATTGATGGAGTTTTAGCTCAGGCCATCTCAGAGTGTATCCAGTGGGTCCCAGACTCATTCTGTGCTTATTTCTCCAGTTCCAGAATCCATAATTGGAATAGACATACTCAGTAACTGCCAGAACCCCCACAGTGGATAACTGACTTGTGGAGATGTGGCTATTATTGTTGGAAAGGCCAAGTGCAAGCCACTAGAACTGTTCCTACCTAGCAAAATAGTAAATCAAAGGCAATACTGGATTCCTGGAGGTATTGCAGAGTTTAGTGCCACCATCAAGGATCTGAAGGATGCAAGGGTGGTTATTCACAACACTTCTCCATTCAACTGTCCTATTTGGCCTCAGCAGAAAACAGATAGATATTGGAAGATGACAGTAGATTATCATAAACTTAACCAGGTAGTGACTCCAATTGCAGCTGCTGCCCAGATGTGGTATCATTGCTTGAGCAAATCAACACTTTCCCTGGTCCCTGGTATGCAGCTATTGATCTGGCAAATGTTTTTTTTTTCTCAATTGCCATTAGTAAGGACCACCAGAAACAGTTTGCTTTCAGCTGGCACAGAGGTATATCAACTCTCCAGCCCTATGTCATAATATTGTCTGCAGGGACCTTGATCATCTCTCCCTCCCATGAGACATCACACTGGTCCATTATATTGATGATATCATGTTGATAGGACCTAGTGAGCTAGAGGTAGCAAAGAGGCTACACTTATTGGTAAGGCATTTGCATGAGTGAGGATGGGAGATAAAGCCAACAAAAATACAGGATCCTTCTACCTCAGTGAAATTTCCAGGTGTCCAGTGGTGTGCGGCATGTTAAGATATCCCTTCTAAAGGAAAGAATAAACTGTTGCATCTAGCACCTCCTGCAACCAAAAAAGAGGCAAAATGCTTTGTTGGCCTCTTTGGATTTTGAAGACAACACATTCCTCATTTAGGTGTGCTACTCCAGCCCTTTTATCAAGTGACCAGAAAAGCTGCTAGTTTTAATTGGGGACCAGAACAAGAGGAGGCTCTGCAACAGGTCCAGGCTTCTGTGCAAGCTGCACTACCACTTGGACCATATGACCCAGCAGATCCAAAGGTTCTGCAAGTTTCAGTGGCAAATAAAGGTGCTGTCTGGAGCCTTTGGCAGGCCCTTATAGGAGAATCACAATGGAGACCCTTAGGATTTTGGAACAAATCCCTGCCATCCTCTGAAGATAAATAGTCCCCTTTTGAGAAAGAGCTTTTGGCTTCCTACTGGGCCTTAGTAGAGACTGAACACTTAACCATGGGACATCAAGTCACCATGAGACCTCAGTTGCCTATCATGAGCTGGGCTTTGTCTTACACACCAACCATAAAGTTGAGTGTGCACAGTAGCACTCTATAACAGGTTGGAAGTGGTATATATGAGACAGGGCTCGAGAGGGTCTGGAGGCACAAAGGCACAAGTAAGTTACATGATGAAGTAGCCCAAATGCCTATGGTCACTAACCCTGCCATGTTACCTTCTCTTTCCCAGACCACAGCTTTGGCCTCTTGGTGAGTCAAAAGGATGAGAAAACTCGGGCCTGGTTTACAGATGGTTCTGCATGGTATGCAGGTACCATCCAAAAGTGGACAGTTGCAGCACTGCAGCCCTTTTCTGGGACATCCTTGAAGGATAGCAGTGAGGGCATATCCTCCCAGTGGACAGAAATATGAGCAGTGTACCTGGTTGTTCATTTTGCTTTGAAGAAGAAATGGCCAGAGGTGCATTTGTACACTGATTCTTGGGTTGTTGCCAATGGTTTGACAGGATGGTCAGGGACTTTGGAGGAACATGATTGGAAACTTGGTGACAAGGAGGTCTGGGGAAGAGGTATGTGGATAGACCATTATGAGTCAGCAAAAAACAAACATATTTGTGTCCCACGTGAATGCTCACAGAAAGGTGACTTCAGCAGAGGAAGATATTAATAATCATGTGGATAAGATGACCCGCTCTGTGGCTAATACTCAGCCTCTTTCCCCAGCTACTCCTGTCATTGACCAAAGGGTTCATGAACAAAGTGGGCATGGAGGTAGGGATGGAGGTTATGCATGGGCTCAACAACATGGACTTCCCCTTACCAAGGCTGACATGGCTACAGCCACTCCTGAATGCCCAATCTGCAGAGTCCCACACTCAGCCCCCAATATGGCACCATTCCTCGAGGTGACCAGCCTGCTACCTGGTGGCAGGTTGACTACCTTGGGCCACTTCCACCATGGAAGGGGCAGTGATTTATTTTAACTGTAATAGACAAATACTCAGGATACGGGTTTGCGTTTCTTGCATGCAATGCTTCTTCCAAAACTACCATTCATGGACTTACCAAATGTCTTATCTACCACCATGGCATTCCACACAGCATTGCTTCTGATCAAGGAACCCATTTCACAGCAAATGATGTGAGGGAATGAGCACATGCCCATGGAATTCACTGGTCTTACCATTTTCCCCATCACCTTGAAGAAGCTGGATTAATAGAATGGTGAAATGGCCTTTCAAGACTCAATTATGGTGCCAACTAAGTGGCAATAGCTTTCAGGGCTGGGGCAATGTTCTCCTGGAAGTTTTGTATGCTCTAAATCAGCATCCACTTCATGTTGCTGTTTCTTCCATAACCAGGATTCATGGGTCCAGGAATCAAAGGGTGGAAATGGGAGTGGCACCACTCACTATTACCTCTAGTGACCCACTAGGAAAAGTTTTGCTTCCTGTCCCTGCAACCTTAAGCTCCCATGGTCTACAGGTTTTAGTCCCAAAAGGAGGAGTACTGCCACCAGGGAACATAACTATGATTCCATTGACCTGGAAGTTAAGACTGTCACCTGGTCACTTTGGGCTCCTCTCATCTGTAAATCAACAGGCAAAGAAGGGAATTACTGTACTGGCTGGTGTGATTGATCCTGACTATCAAGGGGAAATAGGACTACATCTACATAATGGGGGTAAAGAAGAGTTTGCCTGGAATACAGGAGATCCTCTAGGACATTTCCTAGTACTGCCATGCCCTGTGAATAAAGTCAATGGAAAATTGCAATAAACCAAACCAAGCAGGACTAAAAATAGCCCAGAATCTTGAGGAATGAAAGTTTGAGTCACCCCACCAAGCAAAGAACCACCGCCAGGTCTAGTGCTTGCTGAGAGTAATGGGTACATGGAATGAATAGTGGAAGAAGGTAGTGATGAATAAGAACTTCGATTACATGACCTGTTATAGAAACAAGGACTGTAATAGTCATGAACCTTTCTTCCTTGTTTTGTAATGAGTATGATCGTATATGTAAGCAAAATTAATTTCTTTGTTTTCTTCCCCAACCTTTTCCTTTATCATATGAAAAGTTGTATTAGTTTCATGTCATAATATTTAAAGATGTCAAGTTTAAGAGTGAATATTACCCAAGGACTTGCACCCTATTCTGTAGGGAATTAATGCATTTCTGGTTGTACGCAGGTGGGTTGAACATTGTTAGATATATATATATATGCTTGTCTGTTATATATGCTTGTCTGTTATTGTTTTTACTTAGAGACTAAGTATGGTTTAAGGAAATATGTGTGGTTACCGAGTTGGCAAAGGGTGGACTGTAATAGTTAGGCTAATGTGTCAACTCGGCCAGGTAATTGTGTCCAGGTGCTTGGTCAAGCAAGCCCTGGGTTAATTGTAATACAAGAACATTTGTGGACTTTGGTCACCAGTGAGTTTACTGCATTGATGGCTGATTACATCTGCATCAATCAGGGAGATTGCATCAGCAATGGATCACACTTTTATCCAATCAGTTGAATGCCTTAAAAGGGAGACTGCCATCAACAATGAGTGATGCTTTTATCCAATCAGTTGAATGCCTTAAAAGGGAAGTGATTTCAACATTCAGAGAGAATTTCCCAGCTCTTCTTTGGACAGCCAACTTCTCTCAGAAGCTCATCAAGGACCTTCATTGGAATTTCATCGTGACCCCTGGTTTGCAGCCTGCCTGTGGAACCTGGACTTGTGCATCCCCACGGTCACATGAGAGACTCTTAAAAAATCTCATTATTGACAGATATCTCCTGTTGATTCTGTTTCCTTAGAAAACCCTGACTAATGCACTACCCCTGTGGGTTTCCTTGCTTTCAGCTTCTTGCTTCCATAGCTTTTATTCCATGTCTGAATTCCATTGTCTTATAAAGAGCTCCAGTAAAAGGAATAAGACACTTCCTGATTGAGGTGGGCCACACCTTAATGGAAGTAGCCTTATCAATAAGTCCTACTTACAATTGGTCCACACCCACATGAATGGTTTAAAGTTAAGAACATGCTTTTTCTGGGTTATATACACTTTCAAACCACTATAGCCTCCCTATATGAGTTCTTTGGTTAAGTGCATTCAGATAAATGTAAAACAATTTATTATATAAAAATTTTATTATATACAAATTTTTCAGTTACACAAATCTCTCCAATGGTAACATGGATATAAATGCATAATTTTAAGATGTTTAAAACAGCATTTCATCATATCAACCATTGCCTTGTCCAACTTTGGCAAGTTTTTTTTTTCTTTCTTTCTTTCTTTTTAATGCATTCTCCAGTGCACAGCTGCACCTCATTTCACTCTATGGAGGGAGATCCCTGGGGGACCAGGGGCAGCAGTCTTACATAAAGAGTTTTATGGTTTCATTGCCCAGAAAAACTCAAAACTTTTCTCAAACCTGTTCCCCCTTCTGCACAGTGATGGGAAATCAGGGGCTGAGGAGCCTCCAAAGCAGGACTGGCACTTGTGAGGGACTAAGGGTGGGGTGGGATGGTGTTCCTTTGGAGCAAAGATTCTTAACATTTTTAACTCCATGGACCCCTTTGGCAGTCAGATGAAAACCAACAAACACTTCAGAAGGTAGCGATAGTTTTATGATTATCAACTTCAGCATGCTTTAAATAAAATTTTAGTATTGTTCAAATTTAATTCAACCTCACAGACCCCCTGAAATCTTTCCATGGACTCCTTGGGGGTTCATAGAACCCTTATTAGGAACCCCTGCTTTTTAGTCTCAGCTTTTCACAGGGGATTGCTGGGGAAGTATTTGGGTTCATAAAGTGTCCCTCCTGGCCAAAGCTACAGACAAAATGGAGGAACACTTATATTGAGAAAACCTATGCAGTAAAATTTAAAGTTATAGCAGTTCTGATTTTGGATATTGATTTTATTTTTAGATAATCCGGCAAATATTTTGATTTAATAAATAGTCAAGTTCTCTACTTTTACATTATCTCATTTATAATCTATGTACTATAAATAACTAGATTTATTTTATCTTTATGGATTGACAGGTGAAATGGTGGAGTCAGACAACAGGTAGTCTGTATCAAAGAACTGTATCTGATTTAAGACTTTTGGCTATGATTCCATAGCCAAAAGACATATTGAAAAAGAAAAAATGAAATCAGAGGAATCATGCTACTTGGCTTTAAAATATACTACAAAGCTTCAGTGGTCAAAACTGCTTGATATTGGCACAAGGATGGACATACTGACCAATGGAACCAAACAAAGAGTTCTGATATCGATCCCCACATACACAGTCAACTGTACTCAACAAGGCCAACCAGCACACTCAATTGGGAGAGAATGGCCTCTTCAAGAAATGGTGCATGAAGAACTGGATATCCACATCCAAAACAATAATAGAGGAACACCATCTTACACCTTATACAAAAATTAACTGAAGATGGATCAATGGTCTAAGTATAAGAACCAAGACCATAAAGATCTTGGAAGATAATATAGAGAAACATCTACAGGATCTTGTATAAGGAAATGATCTCATGAACTTTACACACAAAGCACAAGTAACAAAAGAAAAAATAGATAAATGGAACTTCCTCAAAATTAAAAAGTTTTGCACTTCAAAAGTCTTTTTCAAGAAAGTGAAAAGGCAGCCTACTCAAGAGGAGAAAATATTTGGTAACCATATATCTGATAGGGGCCTAATATCCAGCCTATATAAAGAAACCTTACATCTCAAAATAAAAAGACAAACAACCCATTTAAAAATGTGTAAGTGATTTGAAAAGAAATTTCTCCAAAGAAGAGCTACAAATTGCTAAAGAGCACATGAAAAGTTCCTCAAAATCACTATCTATTAGGGAAATGCAAAACAAACCTACAATGAGTTATCATCTTACACCCATCAGTCTGGTGGCTATTTTAAAAAGCAAAGGACTACAAGTTTTAGAGAGGGTGTGGAGAATGGGAATGCTTATCCAGTGCTGGTGGGAATGTAGAATGGGGAAGCCTTTTTGGAGGACAATTTGGCAGTTCCTCAGGAAGCTAACTATAGAACTGCCATATGATCCAACAATCTTACTGCTGGGTATATACTCAGAAGAATTGAAAGCAGGGACACGAGCAGATATATGCACTCCAATGTTCATAGTGGCATTATTCGCTCTTGCCAAAAGTTGGAAACAACCCAATAGTCCATCAATAGAAGAATGGATAAACAAATTATGGTATATACATACAATGGAAAATTACACAGCTGTAAGAAGGAATGCAGTATTAACACATGGGATAACATGGATGAATCTTGAAGGCCTTATGTTGTGTGAAGCAAGCCAGACACTGAAAGACAAATATTATATGACCTCACTGATATGAATTAAGCAAAGTGAGCAGACTCACAGAGCTAGAGTCTGGAAGATAAAGTCTGGAGACAGAAGGGGCAAAGAAGTTTGTGAGTCAATGCCCATATGGGCAAAATCTTTGATAATGTGGCAGGGTGTAGCTGGAAGTAGAGCGGCATAACAATGGTGCAGTGATGCTATTGGCTTGGGCAGTGCTGGTCTGTGAAGGGGGTAGGGTAGGGAGGGTGTGTTGGACTGTCTTTGGAAATAGGGGGAGGGATGGGGGAAAAAGTAGGTGAACTATGAGGATTTACAGGTTTGTGGTTGAAAATACAGTGTAAGGAATATTCTTTTGGCAAATATGACAGGGGAGGGTTACTGGCTTAAAATTTTGGATGTGGGGGGCATGTGGGACAGGGGGCACCTGGGACAGGCTTCTTGGGAGTGTGTTGTGGTCATTTTGTCACAGTGTGTTGTATCAATGGATGGAGACTCGCATAATGAGTGGGAAGGTGTTGGACTCCCATCTTGGGGAGTTCTGCTATGATCTCAAATAATGGGGCAGGATTCTCTCGAAAGCATAGTCAGTGGCTAATAGGGGAGGACAGGCTAGTATGTCAAACACTCAAAGTTGTTGCAAATAACTATAAATCTTGTCCTTCAATGAGTTATTCTTGGTGTTTACCATGGGTTCTGAGGGGAGAGGAAGGTAGGAATAGAATACATGATACAAGGGACATTTTTTGGGGCAATGGAATTGTTCTACATGATCTTGCAATGGTGGATACAGACTGTGTTAAATTTCATCAAAATATATAAAAGTGTAGAGTCTAAAATGTAAACCATAATGCACATCAATGACCATGGTTAGCAGCAATGTTTCAATATTTGTACATCAATTGTAACAGATGTACCATCCACATGTAAAATGTTATTAATAGGGGAAGGGGAAAGGGGAGAGGATGTTGAGTATATGGGAATCACTTATATTCTGTACATGACTTTTCTGTAACCTAAAGCTTCTTTTAAGACAAAATGAAAAAAATAAGACACTGGGGGAATAAACAAAAGAAAATGTCACTGTATATACAAGACAACAGATCTTACAGTGATGAAAGCAAAGTCATTTTTTTTATTATTTTAAATTTTTCAATTCTTTTTGTATTTTAGTCATTATTTTTAAAACTATCATTATTATACCATTTTCTTATTAATTTTATTTGGTTATTTTGTTGGTTTCAATTTTGAAGAAGTTTTGGTCCACAGAAGGGTTACAGCTGTGGCAGGGGAGTATCATTGGAGTGGAGTGTCAGAGATGGGGGATGCTTGGAAGGAGGTTCACCTGTGACATACCTATTAGTCATATGAATGTGTTCAAGTGTTCATGGGGTATTCTCACAGAAGTTGGAAATCCACACAATAACCAAAAGAATATTGAATTTCCATCCTGGGGAGCTCTTCCACATTCTCCCCGCATGTAGGGGCATCAACTAGTGAAGAAGGATGGACCAATGATGGGCCCTTAATAGTGAGGACTGAGCTTATGAAGCTTTACTTTTTAAATTGCAACTTAGCCTACTATTATAGAGTGCCTAAGAGTTACCTCCTGAGAGCCTTCTTGTTCCTTAAATGTGGCTTCTCTCTAAATCAAAATCAGCATATAAATGCATTATCTTCCCCTGCCCCCTCCCCCAGTATGGGACATGACTCCCAGGGATAAGCCTCCCTGGCACTGAGGGTTTATACCAACCACCAACTGGCAATGCAAATGGAAAAAAGCCTTGGCCAAAAGGGAGAAAGAGTAAAGACAAATGAGTTCATATGGCTAAGAGACTTCAAAGTGAGTCAGGAGGTCATTCTAGAGGTTACACTTATGCATGTCTCAGCAGGATCCCATTGACTGTGAAAGTAAATATTGCCACAAATAGCAGGGCTCTTACAGGCCCTGGAGACACCCAAACACTATAGGCCAGCAGACATCTCAGGAGGTTGTCACCCTCTCAGTGAGCCCTACTTTGGAATTTATGCTCCCCAGTGTGACAGAGGTGGACTCAGTTGTGGTTTCCCTACACATGGCTCTTCTACCCCTTCTATTTGAGCCTATAATTAGTACTAGGGTGGATAAGTGTGTTTCCAAGAGACTTAAATCTTTGGGCTTTCCATGTGCCAGGTAGGCCCTGAATCTCAACAGCCTTTCAACACCTACTCTTCAGTTCATTTCACTTACCCAGGGAAACTAACAAGATGATGATGGACAACAACCAACCCAGGGAACAGAGAGAGCCTGCAACTTCAAGCCAGATAGTCCCATCCATCTGCCCCATGGGACCTAAGCCCCCTCTCAATCAGTGTTGGAGTGGGCATCACCATCCCAGAATCCTCAGGATTGGGGAATGAATGATGGATTAGAGTAGACTTACTGTTATTCTATTATAGATTTATTTGATTCTAAGAATAGAAGAACTGTTATCACTGATGTGGAGACAGTGGCCACTAGAGGTACTGAGGGGAAGGAGAGGGAAAAATAGGTATAATATGGGGGCATTTTGAGGAATTGGGAATTGTCCTGAATGATATTGCAGTGACAGATACAGGCCATTATAAATTTTATCATAGCTTACAAAATTGTGCAGAAGAGAGTGTAAACTACAGTGTAAACTACAATTCATGTTTAGTGGCAATGCTCTAAAATGTGCTCATCAATTGTAACAAATGTACCACACTAATGAAGGATGTTGTTAATGTGGGAAGATGTGGGAGGGGAAGGGAGTGGGGCATATTGGAATCCCCCAAATGTTTCATGTAACATTTATGAAATATAAATATCTTCTTTTAAAAAAGTATATTATCAAACAAAAAAAGATTTGATTCCATATTTTTATCTTAAAGGTTATTAAATTGAGAGAATTTTAATGTTAAACAAAAGAGAAGAGAAATGTTTAATACCATTTCAATATATCCGTGAAACTGGGTCTAATATCTAAGGTATTTAAACTAGTTATTTAATAAAAGTGATCTGTTCTTTTAAAAAAAGAAATCCATCTTTTTCTCCATCCTTCCATAATAAAAAATAATTTTCTACACAAAACACTTAAGGATCTTTAATCGTTTTTACCACCTATCATCCAAAAAACACTATTAAAAAAACCAGTAAAAATCCTATAATAAAATCATTAGAACATTG
>JAQZBX010111013.1:0-10323 GCA_029593785.1 Cabassous unicinctus
GTAAATGAGGGAAATAAACATAGACTTCAATAAAATTTAAAGTTTTAAGAAAGTTTCTGTCTTTCTTAAAAATGTATGAAAATTGATATTTATAAAATGAGAATTGAATGAGTCTGCCTCACAACTGATTTTATGGAGTACTCAAGAAAATTAAAATTGTAGAAAAGAGTGATGGAAACTAGATTCTGAGGACCAGAGATCCTAAACTGCCCATCTTCTTCTCTGGTCAAATGCATACTATAATTTTCCTATATTTATTAAAAAAAAAACAGTTGATAACTCTAATCTTAGCTACATTCCAGCTTATACACCCTGAATAAATATATACTTAACATAATCATGACTTGTTCAATTTCATTGGATTTACCAGACTCAATTTTAAACCCTCACAAAATGGAGAATAATGAGATGTTTCCAATTATGTAAGGTCATTTACAAATACTTGTATAAATTACAAATAAATCAATTCAATAAAGAGTTTTGAAAGATTTCTCTGAAACAGGAAATTTCTAGCTCCTGAAGAATAGCATAGTACCAGTCATACAATCTATGGACTGAGAGCTAAAACTATGGAGAAAATTGGAAATGAAAACAAAGTAAAATGGCCCAATATGAAATTTTGCAATGGCTATAAATGATATGACAAAATATAACATATTATTAAAGTTGAAGAAATGAAAACAGTTGTGATAGGGTAGAGGCCACATAGTACTCTCAAGGACAGGTTAAATATCCTTACAGTCAGTAGGAAAATGAGAAGCCAATTTTATACCAAAGTTTTCTATTTGTAGGGGGAAAATAAATTATAATTTAAGGACCATGCAAAATATACTTTATAATTTTATTTTATTTTATTTTCGTTCAGAATTCAAAGTTACATTTCAGTGAGATTCAAGTTTGTTACAATTCCATATATTTAGTTTTGTTTTGCACGAATATTGTTGCTGATATTTACTTGAAAAAATAAGTGTGATTAAAATAAGACTTTGGGGGGCGGGTATCAATTACTAATTCCTTTGTAAGGATTGTATTTCCAGTCACTAAAAAAGACACAGTTTTTGCTGTCTTCCTCAAACATTTCAACCATTGAAAACAAAGATTCAAAAATACACAATGCTTCACTCTACAAAAGTTCTTCAAGATTCACCATGTTATCCAGTGTGTTAGCACTGTATTCCTTCTTACACCTGAGTAATATTCCATTGTATTGTATATATGCACCACATTTTGTTATCCATTCATCTGTTGATGGGCATTTGTGTTGATTCCAACTTTTGACAATAGTGAATAATGCCACTATCTGTTTGTGTCTTTGCTTTCAATTCTTCTGGGTATATCCCAAGCAGTGGAATTGCTGGATCATATGGAAGTTCTATAATTTGCTTATTGAGGAACCACTGAACTCTTCTCCACAATGCCTGCACCATTCTACATTCCCACCAGCATTGGATGAAGGCTCCCATTCCTCCACATGCTCTCCAACACTTATAGTCATCTGTTTTTTCAATAGCTACCAGTCTAATGGGGGTAAGATGGTATCTCATTGTAGTTTTGATTTGCTTTTCCCTAGTAACTAGCGATGTTGAGCACCTTTTCATATGCTTTTTAGCCATTTGTATTTCTTCTTTGGGGAAGTGTCTTTTCAGGTTGCTTTCCCATTTTCCAAATGAGTTTTTAGTCTTTATTTTTGAGGTGAAGGATTTCATTATAGATGTTGGATATTAAGTTCCTATCATATATATGGTTGCTGAATATTTTCTCCCAATGAGTAGGTTGCCTTTTTACATTCTTGATAATAGCCTTTGAGGTGCAAAAGTTTTTAATTTTGAGAAGATCCCATTTATCTATTTTTTTTTCACTGCTCACGTTTTGGGTGTGAAGTTTATGAAAACATTTCCTATTAAAAGGTCCTGTAGGTGCTACCCTACTTTATCTTTCAAAATGGTCTTGGCTCTTATATTTAGATTTTTGATCCATCTTGAGTTGATTTTTATATAAGGTGTGAGATGGTATTCCTCTCTCATTCTTTTGGATATAGATATCCAGTTCTCCAAGCACCATTTGTTCAAGAGGCCATTTTCTCCCAGTTGAGTGGGCTTGGTGGCCTTGTTGAATATCAGATGACTGTATATGTGAGGATCTATATCAGAACTCTCAATTCAGTTTCATTGGTCAGTATGTCTACCCTTGTGCCAATACCATGCAGTTTTGACTGCTATAGTTGGTAGTATGTTCTAAAAACAGGTAGTGTGTTATCTCCAATTTCATTTTTCTTTTTCAGTATGTCCTTGGAGATTCGGGGCATCTTACCCTTCCAAGTAAATTTGGTAGTTAGTTTTTCTAATTCATTAAAAATGTCGTCTTCATTTTTATTGGCATCGCATTAAATCTGAAGATTAGTTTAGGTAGGATAGATATCTTAATGATGTTTAGTCTTCCTATTCATGAACAGGGAATATTATTCCATTTATTTAAGTCTTCTTTGATTTCATTTAACAGTGTTGTATAGTTTTCTGTATGTAGTCCTTTACATCTTTAGTTAAATTTATTCCTAGGTATTTGATTCGTTTAGTTAGTATTATAAATGGTATATTTTTCTTGGTTTCCCCCTCAGATTGTTCATTATTGGTATACAAAAATTCTACTGATTTTTAGACATTGATCTTATAGCCTGTGACTTTACTGAAATGAGTGAAGCAAGCCAGGCATTGAAGAATGAATAGGACATGACCTCACTGATATGAATTAAGAAAATTGAGCATACTCAGAGTTTTACAATCTGGAAGATAGGTTTACAGAAAATATAAAGGGTGAAGAAAGTTATAAGCCAACACCCATATGGGCATAATCTATGGTAAGGTGAAATAGTGTATTGAAGGGATATGACAGGAGGGTAGTGATATTATTGGGTTGGGTGGTGCAGGCTTGATAGGTGGGCAGATTTGGGAGGGTGGATTGAAAGGTCCAGGGAACTAGGAGGCAGGTTGGGAGAGGGACCAGATGAACATTGGTGATTTGTGGATATGTTGTACAAAGTACAAACTTGGGGATGCTCTTATGGCAATATGGAAAGAAAAAATTACTGGGTTGGGGTGGTGGATTGGGGGCATTTCCAACAGGGTGCACTGTAGCAGGCTTCTAGGGAGGGTGTGAGTGATCATTTTGTCATAATGTGTTGTATCAGTGGGTGGAGACCGACTTAATGGGTAGGAAGGAGTTGGACTCCCATACTCAGAAGGACTGATTTGTTTACAAATAGATAGGCTGGAGTCTCTCAAGAGCATGGGTGGTTCCTAATAGGGGACGATAAACCAGTGTGCCAAGACCTCTGTGCTGTTGCATATAACTATGAATCTTGTCATCCAAGGAGTGAAGCCAAGGGGTTAACATGGGCCCTGAGGGGAGGGGGAGGGAGGAATAGACTAGAATGAACAGGTGGTATTTAATGGGCAATGGAAGTGTTCTACATGATCTTACAATGATGGACAAAGGCCATGTTAAATATCATCAAATTTATAAAAGCATATGGCCTAAAACTTAAACCATAATATAAACCATTGACCACGTTTAGTAGGCATGTTTCACTATGTATATATCAGTTATAACAAAGGTACCATCTGCATATAAAAAGTTATTAATATGGGAAGGAGGCAAGGGGGAGGATGTTGGTATATGAGTGTCCCCTGTATTCTGTATGTGACTTTCCCATGACCTAAAACAACTTTGAAAACAAAATGGAAGATGGCATCAGTTTAAGTGGGCAATCAACATCTCCCTCACAAAAGATGGCAGATTGGGACAAGATCCAGCCAAAGTGAGCTGTTCTGGAAGCCCATTGAGCAGGAGCATTTGGGGCATCAATCTGGAGGGAGCTTGACAGGGAGATAGATTGCTCAAGATAAAACCATGAGTTTTTAGCCCCATGGAAATCACAGATGGCTAAGCCTCACCCCCAGGACAAAGAGTTAGGGTGATCCCAGACTCCCGCTGGCCACCCAGCAAGAGGGAGCATTCTTTGAGAGTGGAAGGGTTCTAGCAAGGGGCAGAGAGGGGTTTCCTTTCTGTTGGTAGTTTGCCTGGACCAACTTAGAGCTTTGGAGAGCACACCAGCTGGCTCAAAGTGGCACCAGGCTGAGAGGAGAGGTGAATCTGCTGAGGAAGCCTGATTTACCTAACCACCCTGGGATACAGAGACTTGTCCTGAGAGAAGGCAGAGTCAGCCAATTTAATAGTTCTGCACTGAGGACTGTCAAAATTTCAAATCCCCTAAGGGAGTCAGTCAGTGGGAAGCACTTAATAAGTTTTCAAAAGCCTATTTAGGGTCCCCTGGGAGGAAGGGGTGGTCTAGAGGAGGCTTGAAGAATCACATTGGTATGAAATACTGAGTAATCAGGGTCCCATTTGAATTTCAAAAGAGAATCTGCTCATACAGCCTGCTGAATCCTGCTGTGCTAGCACAGTAAAACCTGCCCCGGGAAAAGTGACTGAATAGCTTTCTGAAGAGCTGACTGACCCAGTTGGAGAGATAGGTCAGTGGAGGAATCTCTGCCTTGAATATATGAGGTCCCTGGATTGATTCCCAACTCCTCTAAGAGAGGTGATCCACAGGAATAGCTAACATCCCACTGATACTGTAGAACAGGGCAAACAAAGACATTATTTTTGTACTAGCTTCTTTTGGATCACTTATTTTTTCAAAAAAAAAAAAAAAGAAGAGGTTACTTTAAAAAAAATTAACTTAGTTTACTAGCTAAACTCCACCTCAAAACCTGCAAGAAGAAAGATGCAGGTTAATTGATTGATGAACACATCCTTAGTTTTTTTTGACTGCTTGCTTGTGTGTTTGCTTGGGGTTTTTTTCTTGTTGGTTTGTTTCTTGTTTCTCTTTCCTCTTTCCTTCCCCCTTTTTTAAATTAGGTGCTGCTAGGTTGTTTCTTCTTTGCTGTGCTTTTCCTTCATTGCTTTTCTATTTTCTGTGTATGCTGATTTTGCCTACCAATGCTATCTCTTTTCTTTCCTTCATCTTTCTATCTTCTGCTTTCTTTTGTGGTGCTTACATTCTACCTCTTTTTAATTAGTCCTCAACTTTACTTGTTTCAATTTCTATCTTGCCTAATCTGTTTTCTATTTTTTAAATAACTTTTTCTTTCTGTGCTTTCTTTTCTCTTTTTCTCTCTTCTCATCATTCTGGCCTTTTAAATCATTCTATATTTTTTCTCAACTCGGTTTCCCATTTCATTGTAGGTACTCCACTTTTTTATTCCTATTACTCTACATTGTTTACATTAGTTAAATATTCAGTTTCCTAAGTCTTTTATGGCCCCTCTTCTAACTTTTATTGTTATTTATATTATCATTTTCTTTGCTTATCTCTTTTGATTTCTCTGGCTGTAATCTTTTTCCTTCAAGGGAACATAGAAAGCAGCAAGGAAGTAGAACAAGAACAAAGTGTCAAAGAAAATACTTAACACACACATATCAGACATAAATCCCTCCATCTGAACATTAAACAGGCACAGAGAAGAAAGGAGAAACAAGCCTTGAATCCCCAGTCCACAATTCACACATTCACAAATGAAGAAACCATTAACTTGTATGGGGATAGTAATTGCTTCAGTTTGAGACTTTTTCATTCATTTTAGATTTCTCTAGAACAAATAAATATTGTTCAAAGCATAGAAATAATTCAGACAAGAGTTTTCAACACTGTCAGTGTAAGAGTACGAAGGGAAAAACCGAAGCAAGTCAATGCCTGATTTCCATTTGAGCATCAAGAAAAGTGGGGAGGATGGGCTAGGATTTTGTTTTGAGATGTCCCAGAAGTTTAGTTTGAGGAATTCTTTGCAGAGGATACTGGAAAATAGGGATCAGATAGTTTGAAGACATTCATGATCCCTAGCTGGTCTGCAATTTCAGAGGGTGCCTTGGAAAGGTTTTCCTGAGCCCCTTCCAACAATTGTGTGTGCAGCAGTCATGGGAGCATGGGGACAGGCTAGTTCCGGTCCACCAGCATCATACATCTGCACATAGTTCTCCAGAATTACAGGGAGGGGTAATCATGCTTCTGTCCTCTATCCCTATGGAGCCAGGATTGTCTCAAGGAAATCTTTTCAAGTCTCCCTCTGTAGGTAGGGATTGACCCAGGCTTTCCAGGATGCCCAGGGACACCACAAATCCAAATTTGAGTCCCATTCTCTTCTTTTTTTATATGCTGTCTTGAAATTGCACATGTTTCCTTAACTGTTTTAATTTCTCCCCCATTTCTTTCCTAAACCAATAGTGTTCAAATCTTTTACCTGGATTTTATTTATAAGCTTTAAACTCTACTTATGTATATTACAGTCATGCAAATCAACTATAACTCAGACTGAAGCAATTACATTCCCCAAAACTAGTAGAAAATATTCTCTCTGGAGCCTCCAATAAGTAGTTCTTGCCCCCACTAGGCATCCAGAGATTAATCTTTGAACAGGCTTTCAGAGAATGGCAAACAACAAAGCGCATTGCTGTTATCTTTACATGGAGATAACATCTTTGATTCCCCCTCCAATCTTCACACATGTTCTTACCTCATACTCATTTTCCTTCAGATTCATATTTAATGTCAATTCCTCAGACTTCCTGTTTCTGAACTTCCATTTAAGTTTTGCCTTATAGAACTCTACTAATTTCAGGCCTTTCATCTGATTTGTCATTATAAATTTATTTGTGTCTTTATTTTATTGCCTGTCTCACTCAACAAAATTAATTTAGAGAAAAAAAATTCAAAGCCTGAGTACTAAAATATGACAAGTTTCCATTTGACTTATGAATTATAATTGCACAGAATTTCCATATAACAATAATCCTATCTTCCCTCTATGTCCTGACCCCAAATTCCTGCATTTAGATTAAACAATTATCTCAAATGTGCATTTGCCAAAGAAAAGAGTTCTGCCCCTCCTGGAGAAAATTCTTTGCAGTGCTCACTTCCCACCAACATACGTGTTAAAGCTAGGGTATCCAAGTGTATATTGAGGGTGTTGTTGCCACACTCAGGAACTCACCTTATCTTGCTCTCTCTAGACAAATTACCCTTTTAAATGTGTTCTGCCTTCTATTAAATTGCTACTCTCATCAGTAATATAATCCAAAATATAAACCCTTATCAATTTCTACAGCAAACAAGAAAAATCTAATCAAAATATGCCTTTTTTGACAAAACTATTTCTATCTAATTAAGTAAACAATGTAGATGAAATTAAGAAAAATAGATTTTATCCTTTAATTCTGTCATTGTTTTGAAACTTTTCAAAGGCAAACTTCATGTCTTCACCATAGACCTCACAATTTTTTTTTTTTTGGTTGAGCCCAGCCAAAATGATAATTCTTAAATGCAATCTTGAGAGGAAAACTAACTGCATGAAATATATATCCTTATAGTATTCAAAGAAAGCTCAACAATGTATTAAACTATATTATCAGTTTGTAATATATAAATATTAGGTAAAATAACAGAAAGAATCAAGTGTCATGGATGTTTATTCTTTGGAATGAGCCCAAGAGCAAGATGACCTGGGTGGTGTTTGTGGCAGGGTAAAATACTGATTATAAGGATTTTGCTGAAGAAAAAATAAGCCCATGAATTCACAAATTTAAACAGTTGGGTCAAACATTTCTCCTTTTTTGTCCTATCTTTAGCCATCCCAAGGCAGGTGGGAACATTGCTGGAATGGAAAGTGCCAGCCCATCTTAGTGAAAGAACCTACTGGGAAGAAGACACATTTGGCAATAACATGAGGCCAAGTGCAGACCCATGGCTGGTGTCATTATGTAAGTTTATTAGGAAAAGTTTCTGACCATAGATACAGGTGTGTTATTTTCCAATTTAATAACCATTGAGAAACAGAGAGTAATCAATAACCCCATGGATATAAAATTTAGACATTATGCACTTCAGTAACTCTCCAGTTTTTCATACTTGCTCTGGCAAATAATTTAGGGAGCACTGGAACAAAGGTAGAGTTAAAGCCATCAGAAAACCTGGGAGTCATCAAACAGGAAAAACAAGTGGAAGAATTACCTCTGGCAAGTGATGCTGTGTATTAGAAGAAATGAGTCAGGCAGGATACTCTTGTTTGCCATCCTAAAACTGGCTGTACTATTCAGTATCTTAACTTAAGAATATTTCTTTATGTCCCAACACCCAGTGCAGGGAGGTGGAAAATTTGTGAAAGTGTGAGGCTCAGCACCGAGGTCAAACTAGCTGAATTACTATAATCCAGAGAAAATCTTCAGGAAAACTATTTGGCAAGTATTTGTTTTTCTCTTTTAGGTAGAGATTCATTTGGATATGTGCGGAATGAGGCAGTGGCAGTATCCTGATTGTTCTACAAAAGTTTTAACACTGGTGGTGTGGAAGCTCCCAGGTAGTTCAGAAATAGTGCTCTTCACAGTGAACAATGATATGAGTCCCCTGGGATCATCTTAAACATGCAGATCCCTATTCTGCTTTTCTACCAAGCTCCTAGGAGATGCTATTGTTGCTGATCTACATATCAAATGCTGTGAGAATCAAGGTCCTATTATGGTTCTCAACTACCTTGAGAATAGTTTCTCAAAATTTGATTCTTATCAGAATCACCCAAAGACCTTCTAAGACTCTGAAAGTAAAGGCCACAAGGAGGAAAACTTAATTCATAATCTCTGGAGCTGGGACACAGTCATTAGAAATTTTCAAATTTCATCCAGAAAGCCCATGTAAAGGGACGTTCCCTATCCACTTACTTTGGGTTTGTAAAGTAATGAGGGAAACAATTTATCTTTAAAAAATGTAGAGTTAGTCATATGTTCAAAAATTCCAGAATATTTTTAAAGGAAAATTCCTTTTGTATTATAACACACATATATTACAAATATACAGACATACATAAACTTACATATTTTGACATTTTAGTAAAGATATATGTGTCTCATGTTTGATTTTTATAAAAATATTTGCCATCATATTTCTATAGGAGATAAAATGAAACTAGGGATATAGAAAATAAAGTCCTTGAACACCACTCAAATATAAAATTGAATTAAGAATGTGATGGCAATAAACCTTTGTACTCCATTGTGCTATACTTTTGAAAATTTATTTTCCCCTTGACCAAAAACTAAAGTATAAAATTGGCTTCCATTTTCCATTACTTTAATGTGTTCTAGAGAACAGTATGTGATCTGTACCCTACCATTTCCATCCTGAATCCTCCATCACAATACATATTTTATTTTTGTCACATCATTATGTATATTGTATATATTCATATTTATTCATCTGCTATTTATTTTTTAATTTTTTAATTTTATTGAAGTATATCATTCACACATGAACAAACATAAACAATAAGTGTATAATAAAAATTGTGAACTTGCAAAACTGCCATGCATAACATCATACAGGGGTCCCATACATGAACACACCACCACCTTGCATTGTTGTGAGACATTTCTACAAATTATGAAAGAATATCATCAAAGTCTTACTACTAACTCTAGTCCATTTCTTTCATTTGGTGCATCTTTTCCCCAACCCACCTTATTATTATTCTTTAAATATATTTTTATAACAGAAGTTGTGAACTTACAAAACAATCATGTGATTGAATATTATGCTGAAGTGAGAGTCTTGAAGATGTTATGCTAAGTGAGGTAAGTCAGACACAAATGGACAAATATTGCATGTTCTCATTATTATGAACTAAATATGAAGAATAAATGCATGGAGTTAAAACCAAGAGTATAGATTTTTAGGAGATAATAGGGGAGCAGTGAAGGACCACTGATGCTTAGTACCCAAGCATAAAAGTATGAATTAATTTGACTATATAAGTGTGAAATAGTATAGAGTTGATGGTAACATATGTGAGTAGCAGCTGGTTTATAAATGGAAATGTGGCCAAAAGGGTAATCTGGGAATGTAAATGTCAACTGAATAAATGCTAGAGAATACTCTAGGAACTGAATAACACAGTGAACCCAGAGGTTAATGAGAATTGTGGTTGATGGTACAGATGCAAGAGTGTCCTGCTGTGAGCTAGAAAAGATTCACATTACTATTGCAGGGTGGTGGGAATGTGGAGAAGCATGGAAAAAGACAATTGTGACCTAAGGGCTGTGGTTAATAGCAATATTGTAATACTCATACATTTATGCCAAAGATGTATTGTGTTGAAAGTGGGGGAGTATGGAAAAGTGTGCCAAATGGATCATGGTTGGTGGTAATAGTCTGATGATATTATCTCATAATCTGTAACAAATATTCCACATCATGTGGTGTGTTGGTGAAGGGGTGTTATA
>JAQZBX010111014.1:0-10322 GCA_029593785.1 Cabassous unicinctus
AAATAAGACAGATAAAACCCAAAAGTCAAAATGGGTGAAATAAGAATGGCTTTTACAGTAATAAAATTGAAGGTTAATGGATTAAACTTAACTGTCAAAAGACACAGCCTGTGGAATAGATAAGAAAATAGAACCATCTATATTTTGTCTACATGAGACTCATTTTAGACCCAAGGATTTCAATAGATTCAAAGTGAAATTTTGGAACAAGACATCCCATGTATGCAGTAACCAAAAAAAAAAAAAAAAAAAAAAAATTTAAAGCTGGAGTATCTATACTTATATCAAATGAAGTAGACTTTAAAAGAAAAACTGTTATTATAGAAAAGGAGGAATATTATATATTAATACAAGGGGTAATTCACCAGGAAAACATAATAATCATAAATGTATATGCACCTTACAGGATGCCCCAAATTAAATGAGGCAAAACTGAAGGGAGAATAGATGTGTTTACAATAATACTTGGAGACTTCAGTACACTGCTATCAGCATTGGATAGAAAATCTGGGCAGAGGATCAATAAAGAAAGAGAGAGCTTGAATAATTTGAAAAATGGAATACATTTAATAGACATATACAAAACATTGCACCCCAAAACAGCAGGATATACATTTTTGAGTGTTCATGGATTTCTCTCCAGGGTAGACCAAATGTTGGGTCACAATGCTAATTTCAACAAATTCAACAAGATCCAATTTGTACAAAGTACTTTATCTGATCATAATACAATAACATTGGAAATCAACAAAAGGTGGAAAAAGGAAAAAATTACAAATATATGGAGATTAAACAACACACTGTTAAATAATCAGGAGGCCAAAGAAAAAAACATGTTAGATAAATAAAGAAAAATATCAAGATGAATGAAAGTGAGAACACAAAATATTGAATCTATGTAATGCAGCAAAGGAAGAGCTGAGTGGGAAATTTATAGCCCCCAATGATTAAATTTACAAGAAGATAGAGCTAAAATCAATGACCTAACTACATAGTTGAAGGAACTAGTAAAAGAACAGCAAGGTATTCCCAAAGCAAGTATAAGGAATGAAATAACAATGATTAGAGCACAAATTAATGAAATTGAGAACAAAAAAACAAAAGAGAGAATTTTAAAAACTACAAGTTGGTCTTTGAGAAGATTAACAAATTGGTGAACACTTAGCTAGACTGACAAAGAAAAAAGAATAAAGATGCAAATAAATAAAATTAAAAATGACAATGGGGACATTATTACTGACACTGCAGAAATAAAAGATATAATAAGAGGATACTCTGAACAACTGTAGGCTAAAAAACTAGACAATGTAGATGAAATGGAAAAAGTCCTAGGAATGTAAGAGCAACCACACTAATCTTAAAAAAAAAATAGAAGACCTTAAGAAACCACTCATAAGTCAAGAGATTGAAACAAAATGAAAATCTCAGGACTGGATGTCTTCACAGGTGAGTTCTACCAAGCATTCAAAGGAGACTTAATACCAATCTTATTCAAGTTCTTTCAAAAAATTGAAAAAGAGGAAGTATTATCCAACTTATTCTATGAAGCCAATATTAACCTAATACCAAAGCCAGATAAAGATATTATGAAAAAAGAAAATTATAGACCCATTTCCCTAATGAATATAGATGCAAAAATTCTTAAGAAAATACTTGCTAATTGAATCCAGCAACCCATGAAAAGAATTATCCGTCATAATAAAGTAAGTTTTATACCAGGCATGCAAGGTTGATTCAACACAAGAAAACCAATCAGTGTAATACACCACACTAATAGATCAAAATGGAAAAATCACGTGGTCCCAATGATTGAAACAGAAAAGGTATTTGACAAAATACAGCATCCTTTCTTGATAAAAATACTATAAAAGATAGGAAATGAAGGAAAATTTCTCACCAAGTTAAAAGCTATATATGAAAAACACACAGCTGACATTGTACTCAATGGTGAAAGACTGAAAGCATTCACAATGAGATGAGAAACAGGACAAGGATGCCCACTCTCAACACTGTTGCTCAATATAGTGCTAGATTCTAACAAGAGCAATCAGGCAACAAAAATAAAATAAAAGCATTCAAATTGGAAAGGAAGAAGTAAACCATGCACTATTCACAGATGATATGATTGTATACATAGAAAGTCTCAAAAAAAAAAAAACTACAACAAAACTGCTAGAGCTAACAATTTCATTAGAGTGGCAGTGTCCAAGATCCATATGCAAAATCAGTGGTGTTATGTATATTAGCATGGCATATTCTGAGGAGGAAGTCAGGGGGAAAAAATCCCTTTATGATAGAGATTAAAAGAATCAAATATTTAGGAAAAACTTAACCAAGAATGTAAAGCACTATATTCAGAAGATTACAGTGCATTGCTAAAAGAAATAAAAAAAGACCTAAATAATTGGAAGAATATTCCATGCTTATGGATTGGAAGTCTAAATATTATTAATATGTCATTTCTACCCATATGAACCTATAGATTCAACACAATCCTGATAAAAATTCCCCCAACATTTTTTTAACAAATGGAAAACAAAATTATCAAATTTGTTTGGAAGGGTAAGAGAACTCGAGTAGCTAGAAACATCTTAAAAAGCAACAATGAGGTTGGAGGACTCTTGCTTCTGGTCTTTAAATCATATTATCTAGCTAAAGTGGTAAAAAAGAGCATGGTACTGGCATAAAGAGGGACACAGAGACAAATGGAACCAAACTGATGGTTCAGAAACAGACTTTCATATCTATGGTCAAATGATTTTTGACAAGGCTCTCAAACCCACCCAGATGGGGCAGAATAGTCTCTTCAACAAATGGTGCATGGAGAACAAGATATCCATAAGCAAAAGAAAGAAAGAGGACCACTATCTCACACTTTATAAAAAATTAACTCAAAATGGATCAAAGCCTAAATATAAAAGATAGAACCATAAAACTCATAGAAGAAAATGTAGGAAAACATCTTCAAGATGTGGTGATAGGTAATAGATTCTTTAAACTTGTACTGAATTATAAGCAATGAAAGAAAACATGGATAAATGGGACCTCTTCAAATTGAAACACTTTTGTGATTCCAAGGACTTCATCAAGAAGGTGAAAAGGCAGCCCAGTCAATGGGAGAAAATATTTGGAAAACACATATCTGATAAGGCTTTGATTTCCATTCTATATAAAGAGATAGTACAACTCAACAATAAAGATTAAGGAACCCAATGAAAAAATGGGCAAAAGACTTAAACTGACATTTTTTCCAAAGAGAAAATACAAATGGCCAAAGAGCACATGAAAAAAAAATTCAATATCACTAAGTATTAAGGAAATGCAAATTAAAAAGACAAGGAAATATCATCTCACACCACATAGAATGGGCATTATTTTAAAAACAGAAAACAGTAAGTGCTGGAGAGTATGTGAAGATAAGAATATTCCATACAGTTTGGTAGTTCCTTGGGAATCTAAATATAAAAATGTCATATGATCCAGCAAGTCCTCTACTAGGACTAGATCCAGAACAACTGAAAACTGTGATACAAACATTTGCACACCCATGTTCATAACGTGTTATTCATAATTGCCAAAAGATGGAAACAACACGTGTCCATAAATCAATGAATGGATAAACAAAATATAGTATATGCAAATGATGGAATACTATGCTGCATTAAGAAGAAATGAAATTGGGACACATTTGTTAACATGGATGAATCTCAAAGACATTATGTTAAATGAAATAAGCCAGACACTAATATGAACTAAATACAATGAATACATGCATGGAGTTATATCCTAGAGTGTAGGTTATAAAAGCAGGCCTGAGAAGGACTACTGATGATTAGTGTATGCAGAAATTTTAATTAACTTGATTGTAAAAGTGTGGGTGATGGATAGAGTTGATGGTAACACATTATAGTGAGCAGAACTGGTTTCTAAATGGGATTGTGGCTAAAAAAGTGTAGTTTAGGGTTGTACATGTCAATTGAGAGAAAACTAGAAAATAATCTAGGGACTGAATATCACAGTGAACCCAGAGGTGGATGAGAATAGTGGTAAATAATATAAATGCAGGAATTTCTTTCTGTGAGCTAGAACACACGTGCATTACTATAGCAGAATAGTGGGAATGTGGAGAAGCATGGGGCAAATACAATTAGTATAATCAATGGACTAGAGTTTTCAGCAAAACTGTAATACTCTTCAATCAATGCCAAAGATGTACTGTGTTAATCATCATGGGGTATGGAAAAATATGCCAAATGTACATCATGGGTCATAGTTAATTTTCATAGTCTGATGTATTATCTCAAAATCTGTAACAAATGTGCCACAACAGTGTGGTATGTTGGTGAAAGGGTTTTACATGGGAATTCCACACATCTGCATGATTGTTTTGTGTGTTCACAATTTCTGTAATAAAAATATATTTTTAAAAAATAATAAAATGAAAGAGGGATAAAAAAATCAGTTGACTAGGTGATGGGATTATTTCTGAAAGCTTTATTTTATTCCATTGTTTTATGTTTATGCCATTACTTAAATGTGTGGTAGGCTTACTTGTGTACCCCCATGATAGACATATTTTTTTACTATATTTGCATCTCTGTGGGTCTTAACTCATAGAAATGGTATTTTTATAAACATTATACTTAGTTCAGCCTCAGCCATACTGAATCAGCTTAGGCCTCAAACCATAGTACAAAAGCTTGCTGAAGAAATTTGGAGAAAATGACAGGAAGCTGGAATATAGAGGCCAATGAAATACCAGAAAGCAGACACAAGGAGAGAGAGATTACTATGTGACAGAAGGCAGAGATGTAAAGCAAGGGACTCCAACAATTGTAGATAAGCCTCAGCCAGATTGCTTTAAACTTGGGGAGGCAGCATTGCCTTCCCAATGCCTTTATTTGGACTTCCAGCCTCTGATATTATAAGCCAATGTATTTTTGTTGTTTAAGCCTATGCATTGTGGTATTCATCATAGCTACCTGACAGCAGATGTGAAATTTTGTTCCTCTTTTTCAATATGATTTTACTGTTTAAGAACCCTTGAAATTCCATGTATATTTAAGGAATGCCTTTCCATTTCTTTAAAAATTCAATTGAACAAAGGCATTGTTTTAACTAGTTTCCAGACCATGTAGGTAGCTATGTGCTTTGGGCTGTGTTTCATTTAAGGAGGAGACTCCTGGGCCTTGGGTTCCCACTGTCAACCCCCACAAAACACCTGGCATTGGCCATAGGACACGCATTGCATCCACATTCCACAGCAGCAGCATAACACAGAACAGAATAATAGATGTTCTCCAACTCTAGCTGGTAGACATATGAAGACATGCCACCAGCTCCAGGAAAGGGAATTAAACCAGTCAGATAGGGGGTCAATAGCTAATTTATCAATGGGCTGTATGTGCTCTTGCATATGATTTAAAGCATGGGAAATATTATGGGAGTGATCAGGATTATACAAACAAGGTCCATAATAACAGTTGAGAGTGGTATGTAGCAAAGTATCTTTCACCCCTGCTGTAAAATCTTCTGCATCAGGCTCCACAAATTTGGCAGCATAAATAGCATGCTTAATGCCCAAGCTCCACAAAACACCCTGTAACTCTTCCATAGATTGTCAATGGGGGATGGTGTGAGGCATATCACCTTTGTTAGGCCAAGCAGCTTTGCATCCAGCAACTAGCCAAACTAACAGTGAGGCATTTTTTACCTCATTTGAGGGGGTATATAGACATTAGCACAGAGAAGGATGAGTGATAATAGAGGCTAATTTCCTCATCTCCACCCTAGATAGTACAAATCCTTCTGCTCCAGTGTCTCATAACCTTAGATGCCAGTTAAACAGGGACTCTTTAGTTTTTTGCCTGTACCTCTGCCCTATACCACCTAACTCGGCAGTGGTGTTATCTTTCACAGTTACATGCAATTTTTGCTCTGAGGGTTGAAACTGCTGGGCCTCAAGGGACTGGTCCTGTAATGGCTTCCACTTCTGTTTTATTATGGGATGCACCCTTGGGGTGCCCTCATCTTCTTACACCTCTCAGTCCTCCTCCTTTTCCTCATCTGAGGAGGAGTCTAGGACCTGAGGCAACCTGTGGCCTCTAGTATGAGCATATCTTCATACTAAGTTTTCTAATTGATCACCAACTTTACTTGGGCATTCAGCTAAAGAATCTTTCATCTCCACCTATTCTAGGCACATATCTCTTTCTAGTTTAAATTCTTCCTCTAAGTGGTGAACAGAGGCTTTCACAACTTGTTCTGCTCAATAGCCACCTGTAAGGCTCCTAGAAAGGGCCATGCTAGGGCGGCCTCTATCTGATGGTCTCCTGTTTTCTTATTTAAATGCAGTTGCTCTGTTACCTCTTGTAGCACAGCCAATACACCCACCAACATCTTCAGGGAGTCCCAATATTCTCTTGGGTGGTCCCCACTTATCCAGGAGGTCAGTCAACCATCCCCACATGGTTGTTATAGGCCAACCTGGGATTTCCTCCATAGATTCTCCTTTCCTGGAGCTCCTGCCCACCTTTGTCACTGGTCCTTCAATCTCCTGCCTGGTGGCTCACCAATTGTTACAACCCAGTTCCAGAAGGGAATAAGTGATGGCAGCTGCAAGATCAAAATACACGTTTGGCAGTGAATCAAACATAAGATTTATTGGGACTTATAGGCACAAGAGTCCCTCTGGTGGCAGCAGTCCAAAGAATGAAGGTAGTGATATGCAAAGAGGTGAGAAAAAGACAGGCAATATAAGGGGTCTCAAAAACAAAGACATTCCATAAGGTATGAGAACAGAGTTTCTGCTAGAGTTGCATGAAGTTTACAATCGGGTGTCTGGTGATGATATCACATTTAGGGAGTATATAGCCTTAAGCATTTTAGAGATTACTCTATCATCTGTTATTATCTGTGCTTTCTTTTCCTACAGGGAGGTTTTTTTACTTTTTAACTAATGTATGGGTCATATACTTGGCTACATGCTTTGGGCTGTGTTTAATTTAATGAGGGGAAACCTAGGCTTTGGGCTTCCATGGCATGAAGTTCTATTTCTGAACTAACAATTTAATTCCATTATCTGTATGTTTGCCCTTGTGCCAGTGTAATGATATTTTGATTATTGTAGACCTGTAATAAATTTTAAATTAAGCAGTGTTAGTGCTCTAACATCCTTCCTCTTTTTCAAGATGTGTTGGCTATTTGGGCCTATACAAATTTGTTGGCTGGCTTTTCAATTGCTGCTAAACTATTTGTTGGGAATTTGATGTTTGATTACATTGAATCTATAAATTTCTTTGTGTACAATTGACACCATAACAACATTTAGTCTTCGAATCCTTGAATAGGGAATATTCTTGCATTTTCTTAGGTCTTTTGTAGTACTTTCAGCAATGTTTTACAGTTTTGTGTATAAGTTCTTTACAGCATTGGTTAAATTTCATCCTAGTTAACTGATTTTTTATAGTTGTACTCACATATGGAATATTATTCCTGAATTCCTTTTAATATTGTTCATTACTTGTGATGGTTAGCCTAATGTGCGATCTGTGCAGGTAATGGTGACAATTGTATGGTTAAGCAAGCACTCTGATAATTTTAACACAAGGGCATTTCATGGAATTTAATAATCAATAAGTTGAATGTATATATTGCTGGTTACATCTACAATCAACTGGGGAGATTGCCATCACCAATGAGTAACAGCTCATCCAATCAGTAAAAGCTCTTAAAAGGAGAAGTGATTTCAGAATTAAGAAAGAAAGAATTCCTATTTCTTCTTCAGACAGCCAGCATCTCCTGGGTAAATCATCAAGACCTTTCATCAGAGTTCTTGGCTTGTAGCCTGCTTTATTGAATTTGGACTTATACATCCCCATGGCTGCATGAGACAATTTTATAAAATCTTAAAGTATTTACAGATATCTCCTGTCAGTTATATTTCTCTAGAGAACCCTGACTAACACAGTACAAGGAGGGGTTCCCCAAATAGTTGAATGAGGATAATTGTGGAAGGAAAGTCAAGTAGAAGCCACTAGAACTGCCCCTTCCTAGCAAAACAGTAAAATAAAAAAACAATATCATAATTCTTCCATTGCTTGAATCACAATATGTCTACAACAGAATATCATTAAGTTCACTCTAGTCCATAGCTCTTCCCCCAAACCTGAGGAGTTTGGGATGGTGTGGTCTACTCTACCTCCAAGTCAGAGGGGGCCCATATCCCATGGATATAATGGATGGGATTATCCTGCCTGCAGCTGCAGGCTCTCTCCATTCCCTGGGATGGTCGTTGTCGATCATCGTCTCCTCACCAGGTGACTTGGGTGAGTCCATTGGGCTGTAGAGTGGGAGTTGCAGCTGAGATTCCAGGCACAGCTGGCACATGGGCAGGCCTGAGGCTCCAGTCTCTGGAAGTACACCTACAAACTCCAGCATCACATATAGGTTTGAATAGAAGGGACTGATGGACCATGTGCAGGGAGGACTTATTTGAGTCCAACTCTGTCACTCTCAAGAGCACAGATTCCAAAGTAGAGCCCACTGATAGGGCATCAATCTCTGGAGCTATACCCCTCATATAAGACCTGGGTGTCTCCAGAGCCCTCAGGAGCCCCTGTGTGTGTGGTGATTTCCACTTTGGTGTTCTATGAGATCCTACTGAGGTGTGCATTAGCGTTACCTCTGGGATGGCCTCCCACCTCTCTTTGAAGTCTCTTAACCACATGAACTCATTTGTCTTTACCTTTCCCCCCTTTTATTCAAGGTCTTTTTCCGATCATGTTGCCAGTTGGCACTTGGTATTAATCCCTCGTTGCCAGGGAGGCTCATCCCCGGGTTCATGTCCCACATTGGGGGCAAGGTAATGCATTCATACGCTGAGTTTGGCTTAGAGAGAGGCCATATTTGATCAACAAGGAGGCTCTCAGGTGGCAACCCTTAGGCATCCCATAACAGTAGGCTAAGTTTCAATTACAAGAGCAAAGACTCGTAAGACTAGTCATCAATAACAAGCACCCATCATTGGACCATCCTCCTTTGCCAGACACTGCCCCTGCACTCGGGGGACTGTTGCTGCTGTCTTCGAGAATGTGGCAGAACTCTCCAGGCTGGGAATTCAGTATTCCCTCATTTATTGAGTGATTGTCTACACACTGTGACCATGCCCCACCCCTTGATCATTTGAACAATTTTATATATCTTTCATGTATATTCAGGTGAACTTCCTCCCTTGAAATCCCCATCCCAGACACCCTGCATCAATGATCCTCTACTGCCTCCATTGTAACCCTTCTGTGATCTAAACCTTCCTTGAAGATGAAGCCCATATAATAGCCAAATAAAATTAATAGGAAAATGAAATAATAATGATAAGCTTAAAGGTAAGAGACAAAATACATGGAAACTCAAAAAAAAAACCCTAAAATTAAAATAAAATTAAAGAATTGGGACATTCAAAAAATGGGGAAAAATTAAAAAAAATAAATTAATATTATTTTTTCCTTTTACCACTGCATTATTGGGTGTCCAGTCTGTACCATGGCACCTTCCCCCCTCACTCCCTAGTGTCTCCCAAATTTTCATTTAATTTTCAAAGAAGTTTTATGTCACAGCAAAGTCCCACACAGAATACTAGAGACTCTCATATACCCAACCTCCTTCGCGTTTCCTAACCCCATATTAAAACCTATTTTATGTGGATGGTAGCATTGTTATAACTGTTATACAGATAGTGAAACATAACTACACAACATTGTCAATGCTTTAGAGTATAGTTTACAATTTAAACGGTACAGTTTAATACTTTTTGATGATATTTACCATATCCTGTGTCCATTACTGTAAGATAATGAAAAACATTTCCCCTGACTACTAAATACCCCATTTGATCTTTTCTGTTCCTTCCTCCCCATCCCCTGGGGCACATAACACTCCCCTGTCTTGACTTGTTGGATGACAAGATTCATAGTTACATATAACAAGAGGTATTGACAAGCTGATTATCCCCCCCATTAGGCACCTAGATCCCCTCCCATCTCTCCCCCCAGTATCCTGGGTATTCTAGCCCACCCTTTCTAATATACCCACCTGTCGACCCTGCACCACCAAATCCAGTAATATCACTACCCACCTTTCCTATCCTTAAATATGCAACTCTACTTTATCACTTTACCATAGATTATGTCCATATGGGTGATGGCTCAAAAACTCTTCTCTTTCTCTCCCTTGTTAACCTATCTTTCAGACAGTTGTTCTCAGGGAGTGCTCACTTTCCTCAATTCAAATCAGTGAGATCATATAATATTCCTCCTTCAATGCCT
>JAQZBX010111015.1:0-10322 GCA_029593785.1 Cabassous unicinctus
CTGAGCTGCAGCCTGAGGACGAGGCTGACTATTACTGTCAAGTAGGGCACAGCAATACTAACACTTTACACAGTGCTGTGACCCAGGGGGACGTGAGACAATAACCTCCCTGCTGGGCCCCTGGCCTGGAGCAGCCATCCCTGGCACTGGCTCTGAGCAAGTCTAGCTCATGGAGGTGACTGCTGTATCTGCTCTTTACCTTGTTGGTGAAGGAGGAACCCTCCACTAAATAGTATAATGGAAACCACAGGCCACAGGCCACTGCTCAGTTCAGACTGGAAGCAGTTCATTCAGCACCTGTCCTTCCAGCCACAGTAGGAGGACACTGCATGCAGGACTACCTGGGCTTGGACTCAGGAGCAGAAGGAGCCTACAGCGGATGATGGGAGTCATGCTTTGTGATGACCAGAGAGTGGGGAGCCCCTTGTTCCCATGGGAGGAGGTGATGGGCTTGTTTCGGTGATGGCCCCAGGTGGCAGGGACCTGAAGCCCTTTAGGTTGAGAACCACATGTGGTGCAGCTGATCTGGCTGGGAGGGAATCAGCTGCGTGGGGACCTTCCTGCTGGGCGGGGGCCTATCTGAGAGGGAAGAGCAACTCACTATTCAACCTGGGCCCCTGGGAACCTCAATGACATCAAGGCAGCCCTTTCTTGTTGCATCTTTATTTCAGATCTTATAGTAGAGTGACTTAGATTGTCACATCTTCAGCAAGTACATGATTTTCCTCACAGTGTGATGTCAACCTATCTTCTTTACTTTCCTTTAAATGTTAATTGGATTCTTTGATAATATCTTTTCATCCTGATCCTGTCTACACGCACCAAAAATACCTTCCTGAGGGGTATGTATCCTTCTAAGGTGATGATGGACAAGAAAGGGGATGGTTGAGCCACCAGTGCCCAGCCTAGGGTCTGGTGTCCCTCTCAGATGTGTGTGTGGTCTGAGAGCTTCTGGTTGGTACCCTGGACCCAGCCTGTCCCAAGCCCATCTCCCCCCGGGATCAACTCCCAGAAATAGACCTCTGTCTCTCCCTATCTATTAATTTCAGGGCCAAGGACATCTATTGTGCTTGCCAAGGTGTAGATGGTCCTGCAATCCTCAGGGATCAGGGGCATATGCACATCAAGAATTTCCATCTCCCCAAAGCCTGGAAGAGGTTTCAGTCCTGAATCATGAAACTGATTTCAGGGAAATTCTCCCTTCCTCAGCCTTCTCCCTGGACAGGACACTGTCCAAAGCATCTCTGGAAATGGATCATCAGGAGCTCCTTGACTGTCCCTCTATTCTGTCCCCTGGTGTAGTGTGGGCCTCAGAGCTGACCCAGCAATAGAAGCTGCCTGTGGAGAGAACCTGGTGAACAAATGGCATCAACTAGCAGTCAGGTAAACTTGCCAGAGCAGAGAGGCCCCTTCAGAGCAAGATATCCAGGAGTAGAATGTATGACAGTAAAAGGACAGAGGGCGGATGAGAGAAGGGTAGTACAGCATGTTGAGTTCTCATATGTGAAGTGTTCAAAGTGAGACTCTGCTATTTAAAGATGCATAATTTAAACCCTAGAGCAGCTGCAGAGAAATTAAAAGAGAGTTTTAGCTGAACACACCTTGGGACAAAGGTAAGGATTCCACATCCACTTTTTCTGTTAATAGTGTTAAACATGGTTCTCACAGCAAGGGAAGGAAAGGCAGTACAAGGCATAGAGATTTCACAGGAAGCTGAGGAAAAGCCTTATGATCCCTCCTCCACCAGGAATATTTATATAGAAAAATCTAGAGATTCTACCAAAAAATTCAGAATTAATAAGTGAATTTGGCAAAGTCTCGGATCCAAAGTTAATACAAATATCAACTGCATTTCTGTATATTGGCACTAAACAATTTAATACTTAAATTTATACTACTCATGTATAATAGCATCAAAACATGAAATATTTAAAATTAAACTAAAAATCATATATAAGTAATATGTGCTGAATTAAGAGGTAAATTTATTAAGTTTATTCATGAGAGATACAGCATGCTCTTGGATTGAAACACCCAATTGTTTAAAATGCCAATTTTCTAAAAATTGATAAAATACAACCTCAATCTAATCCCTGCAGTATTTTAAACATTGAAATTGACAATCAGATTGATGAATTTATATGGAAGTGCAAAGAAAGGAGAAGGACAAAAGCAATCTTGAGACAAGAGTGAAAAACAAACAAAAAATGCCCAGAAATTGACCCATACTTTTAAAAAAACTTGTTGAAGTATATCACTCTTTCATGAACATACGTAACCAATAAGTGCACAGCAATAGTTGAGAACTTACAAGACAAACATACATAACATCATGCAGGGCTCTCATACCTCACCCGACCATGAGTACCTCGCATTGTTGTTAAACAATTTTAACTAATGATTAAAGGGCATCCTCAAAATATTGCTACTAACCAAAGTATTTTACCCTAACCCACTCTATTTTTATTATTTCTATATCATTTATACATGAACATACATAAACAATAAGTGTATAGTAAAATTGTGAACTTTCAAAGCAAACATTCATGACATCATACAGGGGTCCCACACATCAGCCCTCCACCAACACCTTGCACTGTTGTGAGACATTTGTTACAAATTATGAAAGAACACTGTCAATATCTTACTACTAATTATAGTCCTTACCTTACATTTGGTGTATTTTCCCCCAACCCACCCTATTATTATTTTTTAAAATTATTTTTTATGACAGAAGTTGTAAACTTACAAAACAACCATGCACACGTGAAGAATTCCTAAACAACAACCCTCTATCAACCTGCCACACCGTGGTGGAACGTTTGTTACAGATTATGAGATAATATCATCTGATTATCACCAGGTCCATAGTGTGCATTTGGCACACATTTTCCATACTCCCCCATTATCCACACAGTGCATCTTTGGCATAGATGCAAGAATATTACATTATTACTGGTAAGCCCAGTCCATAGGTCACTCCAGTTTTATTTTTCCCATGCTTCTCCACATTCCCACCAACCTGCAATACTGATGTACATCTGCTCTAGCTCACAAAGGACACTCTTGCATTTGTACTATTAACCACAATTCTCATCCACCTCTGGGTTTACTGTGCTATTCAGTCCCTAGATTATTCACTAACTTTCTGTCAATTGGCATTTATGTCCCTAGACTACCATTTTCAGCCACATTCCCATTTATAAACCAGCTGTTACTCACTATAATGTGTTACCATCAACTCTGTACATTTCCACACTATTACAGTAAAGATAATTAAAACTTCTACATACATTGAAAATCAGTAGTCCATCTCAGTCCTCCTCTTATCTCCTTTAAGAATCTACCAGCTACCACCAGGTCTTGAAGATATTTTCCTATATTTTCTTTTAGAAGTTTTATGGATCTTGCTTTTATATTTAGGTTTTTTATTCATTTTGAGTTAATTTTTGTATAAGGTGTGAGACAGGGGTCCTCTTTCCTTCTTTTGCTATGGATATCCAGTTCTCTCAGCACCATTTGTTGAATGGCCTATTCGTCCTGAGCTGGGTGGGTTTGACAAGCTAGTTAAAAATCACTTGACCATAGATGTGAGGGTCTGTTTCTGAACCATGAGTTCGGTTCCATTGTTCTATGTGTCTGTCTTTATGCCAGTACCATGCTATTTTTAGCACTGTGCCTAGGTAATATGACTTAAATCCTGGAAATGAGAGTCCTCCAAACTTGCTTTTCCTTTTTAAGATGTTTCTGGCTATTCAGGACCCGTTACCCTTCTAAACAAATTTAATAATCATGTTTTCCATTTATTAAAAAAAAAGCTGGAGGAATTTTTATCAGGATTCCATTGAACTTGTATAACAATTTGAGTAGAATTGACATCTTAATGATATTTAGTCTTCCAATCCATAAGCATGGAATGTTCTTCCAATTATTTAGATTTTTTTAAAAATTCCTTTTAACAATGAGTTGTAGTTTTCTGAATACAAGTGCTTTACATTATTGGTTAAGTTTATTCCCAAATATTTGGGTTTTATCTGTCATATTTTATTTTTACCACTCTTTTGACAGTTTAGGTACTTTTACTGATATAATCTTCATTTCTAGACTCTCTTCCAGGCCCCTCTCTTCTGTATTTTTTTTTCAGGCTGTAGCACACCCTTTAGTATTTCCTGAAAAACAGGTCTCTTGGTTACAAACTCTCTCAATTTCTGTTTATGTGTGAATATTCTAAACTCACTCTCATTTTTGAAAGACAATCTTGCTGGATATAAGATTCTTGACAGGAAGGTTTTCTCTTGCAGTATCTTAAATATATCATACCACTGCCTTCTTGCCTCAATGGTTTCTGGTGAGAAATCAGCATTTAATCTTATAGGGTATCTCATGTGTGTTATCCATTGCTTTTCTCTTGCTCCTTTCAGAATTCTCTCTTTGTCTTTGATATTTGACATTCTGATTAGTATGTGTCTCGGAGTTGGTCTATTTGGATTTTTTCAGATGGGAGTGTGTTGTGCTTCTTGGACATGGATATCTATGTCCTTCAATAGGGTTTGGAAATTTTTCCCATTATTTCTTCACATATTCCTTCTGCCCCATTTCCCTTCTCTTCTCCCTCTTGGACAACCATGACACATATGTTTCTACATCTTTTGCTGTCATTAAGATCCCTGAGAACTTGTTCAAGTTTTTCCAATCTTTTCTTCATCTGTTCTTTTGTATGTTCACTTTCAGAGGCCATTTCTTCAAGCTCACTAATCCTTTCTTCTGCCTCCTCAAATCTTCTATTATATGATTCCAGTGTATTTTTAGTTTCATTTATTGCACCTTTCATTCCCATAAGATCTCGTATTTTTATATGTATGCTTTCAAATTCATCTTTGTGCTCATCCAATGTCTTCTTAATATCCTTAATTTCTTTAACCATTTCACTGAATTTATTAAGGAGATTTGTTTGAACATCTATGATTAGTTGTCTCAACTCCTTTATGTCATCTGGAGGCTTATCTTGTTCCTTTAACTGGGCCATACCTTCCTGTTTCTTGGTGTGGATTGAAATTTTTTGTTGGTGTCTTGGCATCTGGCTTACTAGTGTGTTTATTCTGGGTGCATTTTTTCTCTTTAGTTTAGGGCTTCCTTCCCTTTCTTCCATGCTGTTTGTGTAGTAGGAGCCAAGGATGTTGTTGGTGCTATAAGCTGTGGAGGCTCAAGCTTCCCTCATTGCCCCAAGGACCAATGAAGCTTCTCCCAACTTTCTCCTTTGCCACAGCTGTGTGCATTAATCCAATTCATGCAGGCCTAGACTGTAGTTGCCCAGAGAGACTGATGAAGCTTCACAACCCTTTCTCCCCTGCCTGTGGTGGGGATAGAGCTTCAGGTGTGGGCAGTAACCCATGTAGTACAGGTCCAAGATGTCCACAGTTGCCCTGGTAGACTTCCTATTATTCAGTCTGTGCCAGCCAAATGTACCTGCAGTTACCTGGAGAGGCTCATGCAGGGCCCGCCAGCTTCCTCCATGCTAGAGGTGTGGCTGAAGCCTAGGGTACGGCTGCAGGACAATCTGGGTAAAAGACACCAGTCTCTACCATCACTGTGATTTTCAGTCAGCCTGGCTTCCCTTCATGCTAGGGGTGGAGTCAAAATGGTGGCTACCATCCTCTTTTTGACTTGAACAGTTTCAAACTTTAGCTGTTCTTAAGGTTATACTTTAGCCAGCTGAATTTACTAATCAGTAGCTGAAATTGGTGGCCAACCATCCCTTCATCTGCTATTTTTGGGAACTGGAGTTTCCAATTCCAGCCACAGAATAACTCCTGGGGTGGCTTGCACTGCCAAAGTAGGATGATCACCAGCCTCCATGGCATGGCCTGTAGTTTCCAGAGAGGCTGGCACAGCTCCCTGCAACTTCCTCCCTGCTGGAGGTGTGCCTGGGACTTAGGCTAGAGCTGCAATCTGATCTAGATGGAAAGAAGCCGGTCCCTACCAGCATTATGACTTTCAGTCAGCCTTTCTTCTGCTCGTGTCAGGTGCAAAGTTAAGATGGCAGCTACTGGCCCCGTTCTGACTTGGGCAGTTTCAAACTTTAGCTGTTCTTAGGATTATACTTTAGCCAGCTGAATTGACTAATCAGTAGCTGAAGTTGGTGCCCAAAAGTCTCTTCCTCCCCTGTTTTGGGGAAGTGGAGCTTCCAATTCCAGCCGCAGAACAGCTCCTGAGGTGGCTTGTGCCTCCAGTGGAGGATGGGCACAAATCTCCATGGCGTGGAGGGCTCTGCTTACGAATCTTCTCTGCAGATGGGCAGTCTCCTCCTTCCATTCTTTCAAGTATGTTGCAGGATGCACTTCTGGTCTCCTGGAGCCCCCAAACAAGTGCTCTAGACAGCTCTGGGTGATCACCAACTGCCCCAGAGCAGGAGCTGATTCTTGGAGCTCTTTACTCTGTTGCCATCTTGCTGGTTGTCCTCCACACACGTATTTTTATAATCCCAGTATACTGGTCAGAGAAAGAGATGACAGGTGAAGGGGTTATCTCAAACACATTTTAAGAGTTGGCAACATAGCCAGATAAAGGAGAATGATTTTAAACAAGAAAGAGGTAATTTTCCTTAATTTTTGGAGCAGATAGGGATGAATAGAAAATGAAAAGCACAAAGGACACGGAAAGTCATGTCTTTATAAGAAACAGTGCTAAAGCAATGGGAGGGCTGCACTGAAACACAAAAAGGAATCTTGATCCCTGCTTCACACCATGCATATCAACTAATTTGTGTTGTATGAGAGACCTCAATGTTAACCCTGAAACTGCAGTGTTTTAGAACAAATAGGAACTATCCCTGTGACCTGGCGGTCTGCAAGAATTTCTTCAAACAGGAACATTAAGCATATAAATAATTATAACTGCATCAGACCTGGAATGTACTCTCAACCAAAGGGGCCAGTGGGAAAATGAACACAAAAGCCACAGAGAGGAATGAAAGGCTAAAGAATATATATCTTCAAATTATAAAGAAGTTCTAAAATACAGTGTTAAAAAACAAAGCACCCCAAAATGATGAAGAAAGTAAGATATATGAATGACTAACAGGCAAATTAAAAAATTTATAAGTTCTGTGAATATTCTCACTGTCCTGATTTTGTGATAATCAGTGTAGGCTAAACATTCGCTATATTAGAAACCATGCATATGTCCCCAGACCTAGTTTTTCTCCCTAGGTCTGGTTTTTAGAATGCTGGTGATAAACCAAGCCTGATTTATTATATGACCATCCTGTATGGGAAATGACTGTAACTCTAGGTATCTTTGGTCAACCTAAAGAGACATAGCAGGGGCGCGGATGTGGATCAAATGGTTGGGCATCCATCACCCATATGGAGGGACCTGAGTTCGATCCCCGGGACTTTCTGGTAAGAATTAAAAAAAGAAAAATATAGAAAGAGCATGGGTAACCAGGCCCCATGCTTGGGTGCGCTGTCAGGCCCCGCCAAGCCATGCAGCAAGATGATGACATAACAGGAGAGTGACACAAGGGAGAGCCAAGATGAGACACACCATAAAAACAGGAACTAAGGTGGTGAAAGCGGTAGGACACCTCTCTCCCACATCGGAGGTTCTGAGGATCGAATCCTGGTGAAGATAGGAGGAGAAGGATGAGAAGAGAGGGCAGGAAACAGACACAGAGAATTGTCCAGCAAATGGACACAAAAACAGTAAAAAAAGGTGGGGGTTGGGGTGGGTAAAAATGGATAAAAGTAATAAAAAATAAAGCTTTAAAAAAAGAAAAAAATTTTATAATTTTCACCCAGTTTATTTACATAGTAGGTATCTGTGCAGCAGTTGGGAGTATATAAATAAATTTTCATCATGCTACATGGATAAATCCCCAAAGAAAAGTGTTAAAAAATGAAAAAGAATGTATTATGAAGGAATACATTCCTTCATAAGGAATGTATTTATGTACATTTATAAACACACTCACAATACCAGAGTTTAACTTAGTCAAAGATAAACACAATATGAAATAAGTGGACATGAGGTTTGAGAACATAAGGGCTATCCTCAGACTCTGTTGATTGTGGGTCCACAGAAAGTGTTGCTTGAAAATACAAAGGAACTGAAGGCACGTCCCTGAATGCAGGCTTTGAGGCACCAACTATTCTACAGAAGAAGCATATGATGTCCAAGTTTAGTAAAAAGTCAATCACCCTTTGTTTTATTTCATAAAATATAATATAAATAAGAAGAACGTGCTGCTTGCTGATTTACAGAGCCCCCTCCCTGTTATAACCTGATTATTTCCTGTGGTGCCTTCCACATCCCCCACAATCCCAGACACCTCCCTGAGGGTTGGCATCATTCCTGTGAGTGCCTAGAGCCATGTGGCCAGCAGGGGGCGCTGTGGGACTGTCCTCAGGGTGTGGGCACTGGGCCTTCCCAGCTGGGAAACCCTCAGTGAGTTGCAGGGAGTTGAAAACAGTGAGTTCACTGAGTTGTGACTGGACTGCAGCTGTCGGGGCCCCCCAGGACCCTCAGGACTCACCCAATTTACTCCAGGCAATTGACATCTTAGTCCTCTTTATCCCCTTGCCACAGAGACCTGCCCAGGGCATGGGTCCCTGGGGGTGGTCAGGGAGCAGGGACATATTTTACTGTAGGAGCTGCTCCCTCATGGGGCTAATGCAGTGGCTAATCTGCCATCTCAGGGTATTCAGGCTATTTTCTTGGCTCACTAGCAATGGGACGCTGATGCCCCAGCCAAATTTTTTTAAACCTTCTTTATGTTTCAGGAATTCTGTCTCCTCAGTTGTTCTTCTGGAATCCCACCTCCAACTCTTCCCACCAGTCCCTGAATTGAGTAGTGAGAGGAGACGTAAAGGGTGCAAGAGTGGGACAGACTGAGAAAGCTCCCCTGGGAGGGTGTGTGCCTGAGACAGAGCTGGGCAACAGAAGCGTTTTATACTCCGAGGATGTCTCAATTTGAACTGGCCACAGCTCAAGTGCCTGCAGTCACGTGTGGCCAGTGGCTCCCATATTGGAAGAGCAGATCCACTGTAGATGGAGGCAAACTTTTTAGGTAAGGGCCATTTTGCAAATATTTCCCACTTTTCAGGACAAATGACCTCTAGTTGCAATAGCTCAACTTAACCGATGTGGTGAGAAAACAACTACAGACCACATATTAGGGAATTCATGCGGGTGTATTTCAATAAATTCCATTTACAAACACAGGCAGGGGCTGTCGTATGATATGAGAGCCTTGTTTGCTCACAGCTGGTCTAGATTTTCACGTACAAGGTTGTTTTTCCTCCCACCATGGCTGATTTAATTGAGATGCACAGCCAGGTGTTCCTTCTGTCTGGATTCTCTTTTCTCCATTCCCAGCCTCTGCTTCCTCCTTCTATTTGTGAACCCCCAAACCATGGACTCAATCAGCAATAGGGCTGATGCCAAACCTTGGAGACCCTACTCAGCCTCGGGAGGGCTGTGCAGTCCCTGGTGCTCCTGAGTGGAGCGGCCACAGGAACAGCTGAACTCTCTTCCACTAGTCCTGAAGGCCACTCCTCCATTCCCTCCCTGGTTTGTAAGGAGCCCCTTGCCTGCCCCAGAGGGAATTGGGGATCAGAGAGGATTTTCAGGATTCTAAGCTTCCCAACAGCTAAGTCCTGGCTGGTCTGTCGCTGTCCTTTGTCCTTTGAGTTGATGAATTCACAGTAAATATCCTCTGTAAGCTCCTTGGTGGACACTTGACTTCAGAGATTCCCTGGTGGGCAGGCCACCAAACTGAGATCAGGGCTTAGCCATGGTGAAGCAGTAGCAGCCTGAAGAGGAGGCTCCTGGGCCATGACTCCTGTCTCTCTCCAGGGACCCTACACAGTTTCTCCTACTTGAGTGAACCTGCCCTGAGGCAGTAGGGGATGCTGTGGGCCTGGCCCAGCTGGGACCCCAGCCACCTGGCTCCTTGAGGGGGCCTCCTGCTCAATGCCCTGTTGGCAAAGCAGCCAAGTACTCTTGTCCCCTGGGGAAGCTCAAGTCAAGCTCTGCCCAGACACAAGCAGAGAGGAATGAGGGAGAGGTTAGGACAGGAGGTCCTCAGGGAGAGGGTAATGATTTGCATATGGTGGCCTTTCTCTCAAGTGGGGAAGTAGGTAAAAAAGAGACGCTGGGCAGCTCAGAGGCAGCTGTGAGGCCTCGGGCAGCAGAGCTCTGGGGGCATCTCCACCATGGCCTGGACGCCCCTCCTCCTGGCTGTCATCACTCTCTGCCCAGGTGACCTGATGTCAGTGGGTCAGGAGAAGGGACAGAGAGAGAACACACAGGCCTTGCCATGT
>JAQZBX010111016.1:0-10322 GCA_029593785.1 Cabassous unicinctus
AGCCCCCTCCTATCCTATGGGAGGACAAGGGTGGAGTTGGACTCGAAGGCACTCAGCAAACCAGTTTGTGTGGGCTGAAAACTCCTGCCGTTGCCTATAGAGACCAAGGATACCCAGCACCTCTCTTATTCTATTGGGGTGCAGGCATGCAGCCCCAGGTGACTGACTATTCAGTCTGTGCCAGCAGAGAGCACTTGCAGTTGCCTGGAAAGCCTGGTGCAGGTCCCGCCAGCTTCCTCTCTGCTAGAGGTGGGGCTCGAGCCTAGGCTAGGGCTATAGTCCGATCTTGGTGGAAAGGAGCCAGTCTCTAACTTCCCTGGATTTTCAGTCAGCCAGGCTTCCCCTCATGCCAGAGGCAGAGTCAAAATGGCGCTATCGGACAGTTTCTAACTTGGACAGGCTCAAACCCTAGCTGTTTCTAGGATTATACTTTAGCCAGCTGAGTCCACTAATCAGTAGCTGAGGGTAGTGGACAACTGTCTCTTCCTCCACTGTTTATGGGTAATGGAGCTTCTAACTCCAGCCATGGAATAGCTCCTGAGATTGCTTGTACTGCTAGAGTAGGATGGGCACCGGCCTCTGCGGTGTGTCTTGCAGTTTCCCAGAGAGGTTGTGCAGGTCCCCTCAGCTTCCTCCCTGCCAGAGATGGGGCTGGGGTTTAGGCTAGACCTGCATTCAGACCTGGGTGGAAAGAAGCCAGTCCTTACCAACACTGTGATTTTCAATCAGCTCCGCTTCCCCTCTGGCCAGAGGCAGAGTCAAAATGGCAGCTACCGTCCTCCTTCTGACCCAGACAAGCTCAAAGTTTAGCTGTTTCTAGGATTATTCTTTAGCCCAACGAATTCACCAATCAGTAGCTGAAATCGGTGCCACACTGTGTCTTCCTACCCCATTTTTTTGGAAATGGAGCTTCCAACTCCAGCCACGAATAGCTCCTGAGGTGGCTTGCACTGCAGTCACCGACCTCTGCAGCGTGAAGAGCTCTGCTCATAAACCCTCTCCGTAGATGGGCAGTCTCCTCCTTCCATACTTTCAAGGATGTTGCAGGATACTCTTCTGGTCTCCTGGGGCCCCCAAACACGTGCCCTAAGTAGCTATGGGTGATTACCAACTGCCCTGCAGCACAAGCCAACTCTAGAAGCTCCTCACTATGCCACCATCTTGGCTCCCCCCACCCCATTAATAACATTTTAAATGTGTATGGAACATTTGTTACATTTGATGAAAAAATTTTGAAGCATTGCTACTATCTATGGCCAGTGGTTTACATTATCATTTACAATTTGCCTGTACACATTTTTAAGCTTTTGACAAAACTTAAAAAGGCCTGTATCCATCATTGCAAGATCATGCAGAACAATTCCAATGCCGTAAAAATGCCCTATGTTCCATCAATTCTATTCTTCCCTCCCCATCCCCTTGGAACCTATGGTAACAACTGAGCTTCAGTTTTTGAAGAATGAGGTTCAATTACATGTGATAATATTGAGGGCTTGGCATATTGGTCCATTTTCCCTTATTAGTACTGCCTATGTTCTTGAAAGTTTCTTGCCCCTAATTGAGAACATAACCAGGCTCCCCAGGATGAGAGTTTAATATTTTCTTGTTTACTGTGTGGGCCTCCACCCACTGAGATAACACACTATGACAAGATGAACATTTTCATATTCCATAGAAACATGTCCCAGGTGCACCCTATGCTGCATATCTTCCTATTCCTGACACCTTGCACCAGTAATCCTCCTCTCCCATATTTGCCAAAAGAACATTCCCACCATTGTAGTTTTAACCACAGACCTGCAAATCCCCAGGGTTCACTTTCTATTTCCTCCAACCCACCCCCCAGTTCAATGGATTGTCCAATCCAAGACCTCACCCTATTCCTTCTCACATTCTTGCTCCCTTGAACCCAATCATATCATTGCTCCACTATCACCTTTATCTACCGCCCAACTACTCTCTTTCACCTTATCATAGATTTTGTCCATATTGAGCATTGTCTCACCACTGTCTACTAACTTTCTGCTCCTGATAACCTATCTTCCAGACTCTAGCTCCTGGGGCATGCCTTTATGGCATATGAATATATTCAAGTGGTCATGGGGAGTGTCTTAGTGGGAGGACACCCAAACAATAACCATAAGAATATTGAATTCCCATCCTGGGAAGTCCTGCCACATTCTCTCATAGAGCAGCAAGAATCCCCTAAGTACATGGGCAGTGCCTAGTGAAGGAAGACAGACCATTACACCAGGCCCTTGATAGATAGTTGTGCTTAATGAACCTTTTCTTGTGAAATTAAAACTTAGCCTAGTATTATATATTGGCTAAGAGTTATCTTCTGAAATCCACCTCATTGCTCAAATGTGGCCTCATTCTAAGCCAAACTCAGCATATAAACACACTCGGCGTTAGACATGACTCCCGAGGATGAGCCTCCCTGGCACTGAGGGATTATTACCAAGCACTGATTAGCGATGAATTTGGAAAAAGACCTTGACCAAAAGGGGGAAATATTTATGACTAAGAGATTTCAAAGTGAGCAGGAGGTTATTCCAGAGGTTACACTTACACATATCTCTGTAGTATTTCATTGACTGCCATAGTAAGCAGTGTCTTAAACAGCAGGATTCCTGAGGGCTCTAGAGACATCTAGACACTATAGCCAAGGCAGACAATCTCAGAAATTTGGCACCCTGTCAATGGGCCTTACTTTGGAATATATGTTCCCCAATGTAACAGAGTTAGACTCATTTATAATTTCCCTACACGTGGCTCTTCTGCCCCTTTCATTTGAGCCTAAAATAAGCATTATACTTGCTAACTATATCTCCCTGAGACTTAAATCGTCAGTCTATTCACACATCAGTTGAGCCCTGAATCTCACCAGAGTTACAACTCCTACTCTCCTGTTCATCAGACTTACCCAGGACAATTAACAGAAGGATGATGAAGGACAATACCCATCTGAGGAAGCAGAGCATGTCTGCAACAGCAATCAATACAGTTCCATCCATCTGCCCCAAGGGATCTAAGCCCCCTCTCAATCAGAGACAAGGTGGGCATCACTATCCCAAAATTCTCAAGATTGAAGAATGAACAAAGATAAGAGGGGAAAGCCACTATGGACTAATACAGACTTATTATTATTTTAGCAATGGAAGAACTTTTATCATTTATATAAAGGTAGTGGCCAACAGAGGTTCTGAGGGAAGGGAGAGAGAATAGGTGTAACATGAGGGCATTTTTTAAGACATTCAACTTGTGCTGCATGACATTGCAATGATGGATACAGGCTATTATACATTTTGTCAAAACCTATAAAATTGTGCAGGGCAAAGTGTACACTACAATATAAACCATAGTCCTTGATTAGTACAATGCTTTAAAATGTATTCATCCATTGTAACAAATGAACAACACAAAAAAAGAATAATTAAAAATTAAAATGAAAAATAAATTCGAATAGACTCTAAGAAGAATTTGGGCTCAGACATCACAGACAAAATAAATGTAAATTAGGAAGTATTTTTCTTGGCTAAGCATAGCTTCTGTAAGAGAAAACATAGAAGCATAAATCTCTGATGATAATTGGAAAGGCTATTTCTCTCAATTTTGGAATTAATATTTTAAACTTTATGTGTTTTCTCTAATCAGAAATTTTGAAAGTAAATTATACTCAGAAACTTGTACAGGAATAAATTTAAAATTATCCAAATTTCTCCTTAGCTACATCAAGTGTCAAACCCATTAATCTTTTGGACATATTTTTAAAACATCATGCCAGATTCTTTCAAACAACTTGAAGGATGTAGACCTGTATATATAAACCTTCTTGGAAATACAAATATTTTTCTACAGAACTGTTTGATACTGATAACCCTTAGATTCTATTCTAATCCATTAAATAAACAGATATTTCAGGGGCATTTATAAAACTCAATAATTTGGTTGGAAACAAGAATTTTGGCCATATGTTAGTTTTTGCATGGGCCAAATGACAAAGCATACACATTTATCTTATCTTTTAATATTTATACAAATGCCTATGAGCTCTCTCATCGCTTTCAGGTTAGGTGGCCCATAGTAGGTCCCTTGTTTATCTTCTCATCTTTTCCTCTCTTCAGCTTTATTCTCCCTACACTCCAACCACTCCAAATCTCCTCACATTATAATTAGACCAGAATGCTTCCCTTGGTCATGCCTTTCATCACGGGAACCTTCCTTAGAAGACTGCTTTTTAGGACCAATCATGGACAACTCAAAAGTGGCAAATGTTTATTCATTTTTCAAGGCTTACTCACTTCCTCTCTTAATCCTTCTTTAAATTTTTCACTTTCTGCCTTTCCAAATTGCAGAGAGGTAGAGAGGGATGAAGTGCTTTCGGTTATTAATTATAATAGCTAAACTTCCCATCTTCAATGTTGTTTTGGGTAAAATGAAGGTTTTGTGGGGATGGTTCAAGTAAACACCAAAATACATACAGGCTTTATTGATATTAGAAGTTTCCATTCTAAATCATACCATAATATGTTCCTATTTTAAGATTTATAATATTTTGAAGATTAAAAATCATTTTGTTCTTATTAAAATCCTTTTTTATATTTTAGAACACATCTTATATATTTAAGAAGCACACTTATTCCTGATTAAAATACCATTTATAGATGTTAGAAATATGTTAAAATGTTTAAAAAGTAACAATTGTATGTCAAAAGTTAATGAATTAAAATATTGTTAAATAGCTACAATAACTTCCACTTATCTCTAAATATGTGTCAGTACAAAAACCAATATCTAATCTGCATCTAATCCATATATGCATATTTTCATCCATAGAGAACAATAATACAGATCAATTATATATTTATAAATATTTACATATATGCAGATAAACACCTCAACATTTATACAATTAGAACATGCTTTGTAAGTGAGTTTTTCAATACTAGTTATTATTATTATTATTATTTTTTAAAGATTTATTTATTTTTTATTTATTTATCCCCCCCTTGCTGCTTGTGCTGCTGTGTCCATTCACTGCGTGTCTTCTCTGTGTCTGCTTATCTCCCCCTTGCTGTGAGGTCTTGCCGCATCAGCCCACGGCGCCGCGCGAGCCGGCCTGCCCTCACAAGGAGGCGCCGGGAAGCAAACCCGGGTCTCCCATATGGTAAACGGGTGCTCTATCCATTGCGCCACACCCGCTTCCTGCCGAGAGGTTGCTGCATCAGCCCACCGCACCACTCAGGCCGGCGTGCCCTCACAAGGAGGCCTCGGGACGCGAACCCGGGCCTCCCATATGGTAAACGGGGGCTCTATCCACTGAGCCACACCCACTTCCCAATACTAGTTATTTTAATTGAGCTGTAATTTGGATAAAACATCCTTATCCTTGTGTTAGCCAATATATTGTTGCTGTTATCATGACCATGATGACAGCCATTATGGTTGTTATGATTATGCTAATAGATATGTAAATTTCCTAGCTAAAAATGGCATCACATAATAAGGGAAATTAATAATGTTTTCTCAAAAATTATATATTTTGTGTGTGTTCTTTCTGGAAACTAGTTACTTGTTAAATCATACAATTGTTTTCATGAACAAAATGTAAAATTTGCCCTTTAAAATACCACCTTTTATTTACATTTTATGGCTTTTGGGTTTGCTTGAGAAAACTTCCAATATTAAAATCAAATAAAGATTTCTGTATTTTTAAATAATTGTAACATTTATCTAATTTTTTTAACTGGTGTGAAGCCTGTGTTGATTATGGTGGGAAAGAACTTCAAGAAAAACTGAAGCTGTGCATTAATTCAAATATTAGTAAATGAGTAGTAATTGCAGACACAGAAACCTATGTTATATGTTTAAGAAAAAAATCAGTACAAAATCAAATTTGAAATAGGAACAGAATAGTTTTTAATCTCTCATGCTGCAGCAATTGGGATTCCAATGATGTATCACTCTTTACCTCATTCTATACTAAATAATCAATCCTCGATGAATTTTGTATCTAAATATAGAAGTAAAAAAAAAATAAGACTTTAGAAGAATACACAGGAGAATGTTTTCTTTGGGAAATGAACATTTTCATTTGCCTTCAGAAAAAACAATTAATAAAACAGAGCCAAAATAGCCTTTGTTTTATATTAAGGTTAACAATGACTTTTATCCAAATATGTCATTTAGGGAAAGAAAAAGCACATCTTGAGAGCAACTGAACTCAAATAGCATACATATACATTGTCCCTGTACTCCTCCATCCACCCACCATTTGGTTGTATGTTTTACAAATTATATACATTTTATGTCAAAACCATAGATTTATCATTAATTTTAATGCATTTGCAATGTAGAACCTTTGAAAAGTAAAAAAGTGATGCTACATACCTAAAAATGCAATACAAGAGACTGGGCAATTTTAATTACCAATATAGTTACATTTTTCTGAGGTCTTTATTTCTTTATGCTGTTTTGATAGCCTGTCTGTTGTCCACTCCTTACTGTCTGAAGATCTCCCTTTAATATTGTTTTTAGGGCAGGTCTAATAGTGATGAACTCAGATTCTGTTTATCAGGGTTTTCTTAATCGCTCCCTTATTTTTGAAGGATGATCTAGCTTGATGCAAAAATTTTTTAAAAACTAGCTTTTTTTTTCAGGACTTTAAAAATTTCATCCCACTACCTTCTTGCATTGATGGTTTCTGATGAGATATCGGCATTTAAACTTACTGTGACTCCCTTGTGCTTAACACACTGTGTGTTTTTTTGCAGCTTTCAGAAATCTTTTCTTGTCTTTGGCACTTAACAGTTTGATTAGTAAGTGTCTGGACATGGTCTTTTTAATATTATCCTGCTTGGGGTTCATTGGGATTCTTTAATATGCATTTATTTTTCATTAAACTTTGGAAGTTTTATGCCCTTATTTCTCTGTATATTTCTTCTGTCCCTTTCTCTCTTTCTTCTCCTTCTGGGATTCCCATAATGTGTATATTGGTATGCTTGATGATTTCTCACCGGTCTCATAGGCTCTGTTCATTTTTCATTTATCCTTTTTTTTTTCTTCTTCTCTTCTGACAGAATAGTTTTCAATAGTATTGTCTTTGAGTTCACTGATTTTATTCTTCCTCAGAGTCTATCTGCTGTTGAAACCCTCTATGATCTTTACCATTTCAGTTATTTGGTCTTCAACTCCAGTATTTCTGTTTGATTCATTTTTCCTATTTCTCTATGTTTATTGAGAGTCTCATATTGTCATTTAATTGTTTTCTTGTATCCTTTAGTTCTTCCTCTATTTTAATATATTCAAGATCTTCTTTTAAGACTTCATCTTATATGTCCAGAGTCTGATCTTCATTAAAGATTTCTGGAATTTTATTTTGTTCCTTTGGATAGATCACCATTTCCTGTTTCTTATTTTGTCTTGTAATCTTTTGTTAAACACAGTGCATTTTAACTCTGGGGTTCAGTCCCCGAGCTGTCTGTTTCTTAAATCTGTTTTCAGAAAATGTTACAAATGGCTGAGATTTCTGTGAGTTCCATGAACTAGCAAAAACAAATAAGCCAGTGCAAAAAATACCTTTCATAGTCTTTGTAAGTTATCTATATGTTGGTGGGTGCTCTCTTTCAAAATTTAGCCCTCCCAACAAGATCAGCCCTAGGGATAGCTAGCTAAGTGCAGGGTCCTCTCCATCTCCTCTGAGCCTGTGTCATGTCCTGGGCTTGTGATTGCTCATATAATTACCTTAGTAGTTTCCCCATTTGTAAGAATTTGAAAGCTCCTCTACTTTCTATGAAGTAGGCTGTTTCCCTTTCCCAGTTCCCTAATATATGAAAGGAAGCAGGTAATCCTTTGCTCAAGGCCACTGCTTTAGCTGTCCACAAGCTGCTTCTGTCCGCAGGTTAAGTTCTGGGATGATGTGCCCAAGGCAAGTTTCCTGGCTCAGTCTTTTTGAGACATATGGCCACCCCAGTGTGTGCATAGGGGTTACTCTGCTCACTCCAGAACAGGAACAGAGACTGACAATGGGAGTGGGTGCTGGCACCATGACACACTTGGGAGGGTGTAGAAGATGGAACAGTTACAGTGTCACTAGCTTCACTTCTATCTTTTATAAAGTTATATTTTTTGTTTCAGCATTCACCCTGTTATTGAATTCTTTTAACTGTTTTCCATAATATTGAGGAGGATGGCTCTGCCAGTGTTTGCTATTTGTTCAAAGTTTAAGAGGGTACATGGTACTCTGTTATATCTTAGGCCTCCATCATGGCTCAGGAGAAGCCCTTAATCATTTGAATTTAAAGTAATTACTGATAAGGAAGGCCCTACTGAGGCAATTTTCCTATTTGTGTCCATATTTCATAGCTTTTTTGTTCCTCAATTCTTCTATTACTGCCTTCTTTTGTGTTTAATTTTTGTAGTGTATTTTTAAATTCTTTCTCATTTTCTTTTCTGTATAATTTTGTTTTTTCCTTTTGGTTAGCCTGAGGATTATAAATGCCCTCTTATATATATCATTCTATTTTGCGTTAATACCACCTGAGTCACAATAGCATACAAAAACTCAGTTCTTATGCTTCTCCTCAGCATACATGGGATTACTTCAATGCCCTATTACTTAAAGAGTCTTCCTCCCCAGCTTTTCTTCCCAGGCTTTTTATGTGCTTTTTTTGTGTGTGTGTGCCCCAAGTAGTAGTTCATTTGCTTTTAAATGTTTGTGTGGAATGCCCTCTGCATAGCTGCTTTTTTACCCTGGGAGAGTTCCAAGTTAGGTGCAACAAAGGTAAGTACCTTCGGTCAAATCTACAGGTAACTCCCTGCAGGTTAGACCATATAAACACAATTTTTGGAGAACAATTTCTACTTTGCTCCCTGTGGACTCAGGGACCAACACTGTACTCAGCAAATGATGGGTGCTGTCTTCAAGACCATCTCCATGCCAGGGAGAAGAGTGGGTTAAAAATGTTGTTTCTCTTAGCCTACTGTTATGGGGTGCCTAAGGGTCGCCACCTGAGAACCTCCTTGTTGCTCAAATGTGGCCTCTCTCTAAGCCAAACTCAGTGTATGAATGCATTACCTTCCCTTCAGCATGGGACGTGACTCCTGGGGATGAGCCTCCCTGGCAACGAGGGATCAATACCAAGTGCCAACTGGCAATATGACTGTAAAAAGACCTTGAATAAAAGGGGGAAAAGGTAAAGACAAATGAGTTCATGTGGTTAAGAGACTTCAAAGAGAGATGGGAGGTCATCCCAGAGGTAATGCTTACATACACCTCAGTAGGATCTCAAAGAACACCAAAGTGGATATCACCCAACACAGAGGGGCTCCTGAGGGCTCTGGAGACACCCAGGTCCTATATAAGTGGGGATAGCTCCAGAGATTGATGCCTTATCAGTGGGCTCTACTTTGGAATCTGTGCTCCTGAGAGTGACAGAGTTGGACTCAAATAAGTCCTCCCTGCACATGGTCCATCAGTCCCTTCTATTCAAACTTATATGTGATGCTGGAGTTTGTAGGTGTACTTTCAGAGACTGGAGCCTCTGGTCTGCCCATGTGCCAGCTGTGCCTGGAATCTTGGTGGAGCTGCAACTCCTACTCTACAGCTCAATGGACTCACCCAAGTCACCTGGTGAGGAGATGATGATGGACAACGGCCATCCCAGGGAATGGAGAGAGCCTGCAGCTGCAGGCAGGATAATCCCATCCACCATATCCATGGGATATAAGCCCACTCTCACTTGGAGGTGGAGTGGACATCACCTTCCCAAACTCTTCAGGATTGGGGGAAGAGCTATGGACTAGAGTGGACTTAATGGCATTCTGTTGTAGAAATATTGTGATTCAAGCAATGGAAGAAATTACAACAGTGAGGTGAAGCCAGTGGCCACTGGATGCTTTGGGGGCAGGGAAGGGAAAAGCAGTTGTAATACAGAGGCTTTTCAGGACTCAGGAATTACCTTGAGTGACACTACGACAGATACAGGCCATTTTACATCAGCATATAACATGCAGAACTGTGTGGGAGAGAGTGTGGTCTACAATGTGAACTATGGTCCATGCTTAGTAGCAAAGCCCCAGGATGTGTATATCCATTACAGCTGATGTGCCACACTAATGAAAGATGTTTATGTGGGATGTTATGGGAGGTGTGGGAGGTGGGGAACATGGGAATCCCTGTAATTTTTGTGTAACATTTATGTAATCTAAGCATCTTTTAAAATATTAAAAAAAAAAAAAACATAAAAAAAAAATGAAGGAACTTGCTTAAAAAAAATGTTTCTTTCTTGATTGGTTGCTGTAAAAATCTGACTATATTG
>JAQZBX010111017.1:0-10322 GCA_029593785.1 Cabassous unicinctus
CTCTCCAGTTCTTTGGCTTGCCCTGGGCAACTGACAAGACGATGATGATGGACAAGTCCCATCCCCCAAACCAAAGATTATCTACAACTGCAAGCAAAACAACTCCTTCCATCTGCCCCATAATATCTAAGTCCCCTCTCAGCCTGAAGCAGTGAGAGCAGACATCACCCCAAATCTCTCAAGACTGAAGAATGAACAATCATAAGGGGGGAGTGTAACCATAGACCAAAATAGCTCTATTGTTATTGTGGTTATTATCTTGTGTTAACAGAGTACTTGTAACATTGATGTAAAAGATAAAATTAATAACAAATAAAAGAAAATCTGACTGAATAGTTCTTGGGCCAACATGGTAGGTAGAAACTGAGTCACTCATTTTAATCATGTATATCATGTGACGTAATACAAGATAAGACATTTATTGCCTAGAGAAGATTAGCAGTTCACAATCAGTAAAAACAAGTGCATCCAACTGTAAATGACAATCTCCTGGCCCCCGATGATCAGATATTAAATTAGCGATGCTGTAAATTAAGCATTCTGATTGGTTTAGAGAGTAGTAAAAACCAATCAGAAGCCCACCTTCTTGTTTAGCATAACTGGGATTAAATGTCTTTTTCAAGCAGTGAAATGTAAGGCTCTCCTGGTTCTGTACAAAACTAGCCTGCCAGAGAAGCTACTGTTCCCCAGGGCTGTCTGCAGCAATCCACAGGCATTTCCCCATCCGTCTCCGCACGAGGGAGAGGAAGGTGCTGCTCCAACAAGGAGCTTCGGCTCAAGTCTGAATCCATCAGGGGCGGCTGCAGCCAGCAGAGGCACTTTGTGTCAGAGCTGTTTCTGCTAGACTGGACCTGAAAATAAACACCTTGGCTCTCTATTATTACTGCTTCATTAACACTTTGGCCAAAGAGGCTGGATTTCAGTGTGATGTTAAATTGTTCTAGGGCCGTGTGCAATAGTCCTTGATGGTTTCATACCCATAGACACTCTCTTCCAGTTGACATACTGAGCTCCTAACACACACACACATACACACACACACACACACACACAACCATGAATAAGCACATGCAGATTTGAGACTGTGCACAAAAAAAGAAAGGAAGGGAAAAAAAACAAACAGGCATGCTATTTAGGGCACCGTTCCCATCAGGTTTCTCTGCAAAGCAGTTTAACTGTAGTTAGTAAGTGCTTAGTGTAATCTAATAAAAGCCATTTTGCAATATTAAGCAAAAAACATCTGGTACCCAGAATTCCCTGATCATTTTTAACTAGATGCAATCTCTCTCTCCTTCTCTTTCTCTTACAGACACGTGAAAAATAGCCTAATAAGGATCCTTGTGGTAAAATCAGATGGAAAACGGGGAGGAAGAGTTCCGCCGTCTCCAGCAGCTCATTTGAAGCAGCTCCTCCGAGTTTCACAATAATAATCAGTGCTGGCCCAGTGCCGCTGGATTATCTTGTATATTCATGAAGCTGCTCATCAGCCGTCAGGAGAATGTGCAGTAATCCTTGGATGAAATAAGGCCAATCAGCAGAATAATGAGCAAGGTAATATCTCCCGAGAGGCATGGAGTGGGTTTTCATCAAACCCTGCTGAAACTCTCCAACTATTTGCTTTACAAATGCAGCCTTTGATCTTTGATTTGGGGAGAAGAGGGGGAGAGAGGGCCCTTGTATCGTCCAGCCTGCGGCGATAACAAGCCACCCTGGGAAGACCCTGGCTCCTACGAACCCGTCAGCTCCCATTCACCAAACCCGCTCAGCGTTTTCATTTGCTGGGCCCCGGGGTATGTATTCACACAGGGCGACTGCTCCGAGTTTCTCTCCATCCTCCGTGTGTGTGCAGGTGTGGACCGTGAGCCACCTCCAGCCAGGAGGCGTTGGGCCTGCCTAAATACTGGCTCTTTTTTGTTTTGTTTCATTTGCTTTTGTTTTCTGCCAGAAAGCAAAGAGCACTTTCTAATGAATGTGGCAAAAACCGTATCCAGTGTGGAAAGATGACGCAGCGTGTAGAAAACAGAACTGCCTCGACTATTTTAATAAAGTCTCATTTCATCTTCATCACAGCAAAAGAGCAAAGCCAAAAACAAAGAGAGGCACAGATCAAATAAATATTGAAAACCGTTCATCTACTTTACTCGGTACAAGATAAATCACATTCAGTTGACAGGGCAAAAAGCCCGCACTCAGCGCCTTTATGTCTGTGTTGGCATGTGGGCTGCGGAGAGAAGGTTCCAGCGGACCTTTGACAAGTCTGGCGGGCAGAGGCGGCCTTCTGGCCAGGCCACAGGAGGCGGGGGCAGAGAGCAGATGGCTGCTGAGGCCGCTGCACGTTCACTCCCCACGCTCTCCTCATGTCCCTCGGCCTCTTTATGGACTTCACTGTGATTCTCAGCCTCCTCCTGCTTCACAAATTTCAGTTATTTTCCTTTTCTCTCTGTGTCTTTACATAGCAACCAAAATAATAATGTTTTGTATTAGGTAAGGAGACAAGTTAGCTGAATATTGAACACTGGAATTGCAATGTTCATCTGAATTGCACTTTTGTGGGGAAAATAAAGCCCCTTACCCTACTAGACAAATTGCATGTGAGACGAATAAATGCATACCCAGTGGGACACGAGTAGCATCTGACTACCTAATAGAAAGACCTGGGCATTTCCTCAGAGCTCTCACATAGCTGACTTCAGTCTGGATTGAGAGTTTTCAGAACGGCTCTTAATGAGAATGATTTCATTTAAAGTTTATTATGGATTATTAAGCCTGAAGAATTTCCATTTAAACAAGCTAGGGGCCTACCTTGATTATGGATGCAATAAACCTTATTTTTTAAAAATATGCTCTAAATTTTGATGTTGTCTACTATGAGAGACATTTTATTATAACTCTTATAAAAAAGAAAGAATATATGGGCTCTTACTAATAATAAAAAAAACTAATGAGAAACTGAGGAAAATTTCAGTTTATTAAAAGCACATCTTTGAAAATTAAGTATAATGAGGTGTACAATAAACAAGGTCAAACAAGTTAATTTGAAAAGATGAAATGAGGTGAAAAGGAATTAAAGGGGATTGCTGGAACAGATTCATTCCCTTACTGTATGATGCTGTCATTAACAAATGCTTGTGCTGCATTATGGGCAATTGGCGTTACCAGCAGCATAAATGGAATTTCCACAGTGGAGATTTCCTATTGCTTTCCTCAATGGGTCTATTAATTGTATTTTTTTTTTACACCTTGCAACAAGCCAGGAGAATTTCCATGAAGAGTTTGACGTGATGCTGCCTTTGAAGCCTGAGCTTTGAGGAAGAGGTGATTTCAGCATCTGGCTTTTCACGCCACTGGCATCGCGGGTTAGAGTGAGACTATTTTAGAAATCTGTGAAAGGGCTAAATTTGACAATGGATTCACCCTATTCTGGGACTTTAAACTGTGATGATGTAAATTGGTTTGAAACCGTTCTTTCTTCCATTTTCTCTTTTCAAAATGTAAGAGAGTTAAATGACAGAGATTAATTCCTAAGGTAATTACTGTTGGAAAGCAAAGGGACAGTTGTCTGAGACGCTCTTTCTTGTGATGACCAAGTCTTTCTTGGCAATTACGCTTAATTCCAGCAGTGATTATTCTCCGAGGCAAAGCCCGTCGCACCAGGGCTCACGCCTTGGTGTGTTCGCACTCACGAGGGAATATTAGAACGAGGTCATTTGATTGCCCTCAGACGCAGCCGCCTCCACTGCCAGGAGGTGACACTGGGCCTTTCTTCTTTGGTTACCTGGCCCAGTTTTGTCCATTTACTGGTCTGGGCCAAAACAAAACCAATGGTTTTGCGTAGAAATGTGCATACGTAGTGTGATGGGAAATCTTTCTATTTCTCGTCCTATTGCTCTTTTAAAGTATGCTTGATAGCTCTAAGTGCAAAGGGACATCGTCTACGAGGGCACCAAACCCGATCTGTAAGACATACGAGAGAGGGCCATGGGAGGCACGCGGTAAAACTCTGGAATTCTAAACACTTATAAATTTCCCCATGAATTAGTGTTGAACCATCATTAAAAAATGGATGGATGATCCTGGGGTAAAGTCTCCCCGATGATTGACTAATTGCCTCACAGATGTCAAGCAGCACTGAGCCGCCTTTGATGCCATCCTCCACCGCCTTCATCCCGACCACTTCCCAGGGCAAGGTTACCAGGTGCTGCTGCCGTCGGCCTCCTGCAGGATCGGGAAGACTGGCCCTGCCTCCTGGAAGGGGCCGGCATGAGCCCCCTGGGGCCACGAGGCAGAGCAGGCCTGGCTCCATCACTCAGCTCTGACAGGTGCCTCAAAGACCCAAGAAGCCAGTGTGGCCAAAGCCCCAGGCCCAGAGGGAAGAAGCGGAGCAGGTGGGTGCTGCTGGCAAGAGGAGGCGCGCAGGAGAAGAGGGTATCCTCACAAACAGAGCCTTGAAGGTGGGTGTGAAAAAGGAGCAAAACTGGAAACTTTCACCGCTGGCTCTGGATTGCAACTGTGGACGCATTTCTGGCAGCGCTGAGCTCGGGGGCTCCGAGAAGCCGGGATGCTTCTCTCCAGGCACAGCCCGATTCTCCTGCATGACATGAGCAAGGCAACATTTCGGCATGCATGGCGTAAAAGAGTGGGCAGATGAGGAGGCGTGTGGAACGGGGAGCGCTGTGGAAGGAGAGCTGGGGGAGAAAGAGGGAAGGGGAGAAAGCAGGTAGGGAATTGGGAGGCAGCCCAGGAAGGCTTCAGGCGCTGCTGCTTCCTTCCAGGTGTCTGCCGGCGTGATTTCATCCGTGAACCATAATCAACTTCCTTAATGAAATACATAATTAACATATTATAATTGTGGTAAAGATGATTTTGACAGAAATCATTTTCCATATCTAATACTATGCTAATTTAATCTGTTCCTCACTCCCTGGCATGACCTTTAGTGATTAAGTTTCATGGCAGAATTGTGGGGTTTTTTTTGTTTTGCTTTTTTGATGGATTGATTTATCCACAATGGTTGAGACCCTCTCTGGGCACTGTCGTCGTTTTCTCCTCTCTTAAAAATCTTCCACCAATACGTATGTCCCTCCCCGCCTCAGAAGGCGCACATGCACGTGCCACCGAGAGAAGAGTAAAAGTGCAGTGTTGTGGTTATAGCAGGTCACAAACGAAAGAAAGCTGTGTTTCTTCATGAGACTTCCAAAAAGCTGACCAGCAGCAGGTACCTGGAGGGTGATGGTGAGACAGACCTGAATCAAAATATTTCATTTCTCCTAACCATCTGTGTTCTTGGGATTCTATTTTGAATCATGTGGGTGTGGCAAATGTGGCTAATATAATTAAAATAAGGCAAATCCATCAAACAATTTGGTCAATGAATGTAATAATAAGAAGAGGGAAACACAAATAATGTATTAATTTTAAACTAGATTATCATCTTACACTACACCACTTAGTTTTATACCTTATCTATCTAGTTATATCAAAATCACCTTAATGGATCATTTTATAATGATATAACATAAACATATATAATTAAATAGATGCGGCTGAGTTTTCTCTGTTTATTATTTTTGACATCAAAAAATAAATTGCTTAAAGGGATCAAAGGAGATTAATGATGATTTGGAACATGAGGAAAAGTAGAGTCCAATTGTATTTTACACCTGTGTTTCACAAACATTTTCACTTCAACACACAGTGAGAAAGATATTGTGAAATGATGTAAAATACATATACAAGAATTTCATTAAACAATACTTAATTTTAACATATAAGATTCACTGTGATATTTTCTATTATTCTATTCCATTCCGTTCCAATCTTTCTTTTGCTGCTATGTAAAATGGACCCTAAATTATCACCTTCATACTAGTCATAACTAAAGAGATGATTATGGAAACAATTAATAAGTTGGATATGTTCAATACTGAAAAGACAAACATTTGGAAATACTACAATTTGGTAATAGCTGCCAACCTTCTTTAGTCTACATCATAATTTTGTGGCAGATATAAATTAGAAATTATTTGAGGTAATTAATAATGAGCAGCATTTAGGAGCTGAGCTGATTGTTCCACATATACCAAAGATGAGTAGAAGCTCATTCTGCCATCTTTAGCTTATACATGTAAACATGAAAACAGAAAAAAAAATGCCTGTTTATATTCTGATAAACAGCACTATCTACAAGTATATTAAAATCAAATAAAGAATTCAGTTAGAAGTTTGCCTTCTGACTGGCATTCGGATAAATTGATCAAATTCAGAAGTTCTGAGGACTTTAACATTCTGACTTCCACGTAAAGAGAGGGAAGTAGGAATGACTATGAAAAGGTGGCAGTCATAAAGGATTCTCCAGCCAGGGGATGTCTTTCCCTATGGCATATGGAGACGTTAGCTTAAAAGCACCTTAAGCATTTACAGAAAATTTTTTCCCTTCCAGAACAATGGCATGATGCTCTTCTCCTGTATGAATACACACCTTACTTGCATATTCATTTAAAAAGATATCAAGATTGGATTCAAACAGCATGGGAGTTGGAAGAATTCATTTTGTAAAATTTTTTTTTCTAACAATCTCTGCTTCTTTAATGGAGTATTTATCCCATTCACATTTAAAGTATTTTTTGAGATGATTAAATGTACATCAGACTTTTTACCATTTGTTTTCTATATGTCTTGCATATTTTAATTCCTTTGCATCTCCTTTACCACATTTTTTTGTTGCCAAAATAGTTCTAGTCTTATAATTTAATTGCTCTATTGATTTTTTAATTTATTTTGCTTGATTGACTATTATTTAGCTATTTTCTTGGTGGCTTCTGTAGGCATTACATTATACATTTTAACTTATCACAGTCTCCTTAAGGTTAATATTGACATGATTCTTATAAAACATAACAACTTTGTTATAACTTCCTGTCCTTCCCCCTCCTTTTTGCTGCTATTTTCATATTTATTGCATCTATATTATAAATACAAGAGTACAGTATTATGGTTATTGCTTTATACAATCTTACATTCTATTTTTAAAGAGATTAAAAGAAATGGGAAAATATATTTGCGCCATCTTTTATACTTACACTTATATTTACCATTTCTATTGGTCTTCAATTATTCCTAAGGATTCAGGTTACCATCTGGTACCATTTCCTTATAGCCTGAAGGATTTGCTCTAGTATTTCTTGAAGGACAAGTCTGCCATGAATAGATTCTCTCAGTTTGTTGTTTAACTGGGAATGTCTCTATTTCATCTTTGTTTTTGAAAGATAGTTTTTCTGAACGTAAAATTCTAGTTTGACAGTTGTTTTTCTTTTCCTTTCTGTCAACATTTTGAATATGTCATTCCATTATTTTCTGGCCTCCATAGTTTACGATGCCATGTGACCTCTCTGTCTTATTCTTATTCTCTTACATATAGTGAGTCTTTTTCTCTTGTTGTTTTCAAGATTGTTTCATCTTTGCCTTCGGCTTTCAACAATTCAGCTATGATGTATCTAGGTTTAGATCTTCTTCTGTTCATTCTCCTTGAGATTCATAGAGTTTCTTAGATCTGCAAATTAATGCCTCTCATCAATGAATGTTTTCCACACTTATTTATTCAAAAAAATGTCTACCTCTTTCTCTCTTTGTTATAGTTCTGGAACTTACATTACACATGTGTTGGTATGCTTGATCTTTTCCCACAGATCTCTGAGGCTCTGAGGTTCAATTTTCTTAAATTTATCTTCCTTCTGTTTTTTTTTTTTTGGATTGGATAATTTCTATTGATTTATCTTCAAGTTCACTGATTATTTTTTCTGCAATCTCAACCCTGCTGTTGAACCATTTAGTGGCATTTCCATTTTAATTATTGTACTTTTTTAACTACAAAATTTCCATTTGGTTCTTTTTCTAATTTCTATTTATATGTGAGATCTCTCATGAATTGAGTCATCATTAATATATTTCCTTTAATTCTTTAAATACATTAAATTCATTGGATTTGCTTATAATAGTTGCTTTGAATCTTTGCCTTCTAAATCTAATAGTCAGTTTCTACTCTGGATTCCTTGGGATCACTTTGTGTCTGCACAGCTTATTGGCCAGCCAGTTTGGGGTCAGAGGTTTTACTCAGTACCCTGTGCCCATATGGCTTTCACCTCCTCTGACCGACCTGTGTGTGGATTGTGGAGCAAGTTCAGACTTCAGGCAGCTCCTTGACGAATCTTCTTTCACCTTCTTCAAAGTCCACGCAAAGCTCCCTTGCACATGGCATAGTTTGTAATTAGACAGGGATGTGTGGAGGGCTTATCTCTACCTTACTGTGGCTCTCTCATTCCTGGTATCTCCCCATTAAATCTCTGGATGGTCTGTTCTTCACCCCAACTGGAATGGCAACATTGAGCTAGAAGAGACATGGACTTTTCCTGTTCATTTTCTGCCAAATTTTCTGCTTTTACTGGCAATGCCCCTTGGGGTTTTGACCTGTATTCCAGGTCAAGTGTTGCCCTGGCTACAAGACTACTGGTTGTCATGGTCAGCCTGCCCTGGGAAACAACCAATCCACTTGTACTGGGTAGGCAGGGAGAGGGAAGCAGTCCCAGGAAAAAGGGTCAGCGATTACTACTGTTTTTACCCAGTTTCAGAGGATTTTTGTGATTAAATACTTTCCAATGTGTTGATTAAATTTGGTCAATTTCCAGAGCTCTGAAATAGTTGTTTTATGCTTGTTCATACTTATTTTTGTGGGAGATATTTGGCAGCCTCTTCACACTTACACTGCCAGAATTCCCTCTTTTGAAACTGGATTTAATATTTTTATTATGTCAAGAAGAAGGAAGGGTGTGACAACTACTTGTCCAGTTACAAAGAACTTCCTCTCTCAGGTTCTTTCCCAGGTCAAACTGTGCAACAGTTCAATTGTTTCGTGTGTCAAAACTTCATGGTGTCCTAATACCTTTCTACCATCCTAGGCCCTCTTTCTTGAACTGAGAACATCATTTTTCATTTATCATCAGCATCTCTGTGAAGATTGAAACTGCCTTTCACTCAGCTCCGCCCATTACACAGGAAGATAAAATAGGTCAATATTTTTTTCTTCCTTGTAAGAATAGAGAAACCATAATATATATTAGCTTAAGAAAGTGTATCACTTACCATAAAGGTTTACATGAACGTTTTATCTTCTTCTTTCATGTTTTTCAGTTGATGCGTAAGAAGTATTAAAAAGGGCTCTGTAGAATATAACACCATGATGCAGATTTTGATAGTGATCTGGCAGGAGAGAAAGGAATGAAGATGGGAAGATGTGTATTCTAAAACAGGATGAAATGCTACTCGAGGCAGACCAGCCATAAATCACAGGTTTTTACTTGTTGTTAAATTAATCCTCAATACGTATAATTCATCAGCTTAAAATTAAAAGCACATAAACATTCACGGCTTTACATAGCAGACTTTTCATATAAATAATTTGACAAATGAGAAAAAAATCCATTGTTGAACTATGTATCTTGATTTTGTTTTCCTATATATGTAAATAAGTCTACAGATAACACAACAGCAAGAGAAGCTCTCAGAGAAACTGGGAATGGGCACTGAAGGATCTTTATTTTCTTCTTCCCCTGAAACATCAAAGTGAGATCAGAATAACTGAGCCTTTCTAAATTTAAAAAATAAATGGCTTCAGTTAAAGCAAAAAAAGAAAGGCAATGGCTGAGAAGATCCTTTTTTAAAAAGGGATTTTATTATAACAGTTGTAGGTTTACAGAAAGTAGGTTTACAGAAAGTAAGTTTGCAGGAAGTAAGTTTCCATATCCCCTTCTCTCACATACATAGTTTTTCCTATTGTTAACATTTTGTTAGTGTGGCCCCTTTGTTAAAATTCACAAACATTATTATTATAATTTTACTATTAACTATATCGCACTGTTTACATTGTGTTGCACAGAGTATTACGTGTGTGTTGGGTATGTGAGCTCGGTAACATAGACATTCTAAAATTTCCATTTCCCCCCCTTTTGAATATACAATTCAGTGGTGTTAATTACATATGCAAAATTGTACCTACATCCCTATTATCCTTTGCCAAAATTTTTCCATTATCCCAAAAGAAACTCCATACAATTATACATCAATTTCCCATTCTACTGCTTCTCTTGGCCTCTGGTAACCTGTACTCTAGTTTCTGACTTCATGACTGTGCTTATTTTATTTCCTAGAAGAGAGACCATACTGTATTTGTCTTTTTATGTATGGCTTGTTTCATACGTATAATGTCTTCAAAGTTCATCCATGTTATTATTTCATGCATCTGAACTTTATTCCTTTTTTTTTTTTTTTTT
>JAQZBX010111018.1:0-10325 GCA_029593785.1 Cabassous unicinctus
GCCTATCAATTTCTCAGAAATGGCTACATCCAAAAAAAAAAACCAAACAAACAAAAAAAACCCTAGCTGGTACATTCAGTCATGTTCAGAAACCTTTCAACATTATCCGTGAAAACAACTTCACAGCGTATTTTGCCTCTCCTGTTTTACAACCCAGAAGGATTGTGTTTTTATTTATTTTGAGGTTTTGATTATCAAAACTTGGCAGTAGTTTCATGCTTCATAGATCTATATAAGGTGCAGAAAGTTACAGTAGTTGGTTTCATTGGTTTTCCTTTCTTTGTAGCCTAGATGAGTCAGAATCCAAAGAAAATCTGCAAACTTAAAATAGGAGAAAAGAATAATTTTTGATACTCTTCAACATTTTGGTAGGGTCATCCTCTACAATTGTTGCCCAGAAGAATGGTGGATTTTTTGTGCCATAATAAGAACTCAATAAAATGTATCAGGTGAGACAGGGTAAAATATTCTTCACAAAGAAGCCCTTTAATAACTGTAAGTGACCTATGGTGAACTAGGAAAGATAATAAAGAACAACCTACCTCTGCCTTTTATTTGGTTAATTTTCATTTTCACTAGTCAATTTTAATGGTTCTAAGAAGAATGATTGTAAATTTGGAAAAGGTTTGTGAAGGTCATTATTATTTCTCTATATACTTCCTATTAATATTTTTCAGTTTGTCTTGGTTTCTTTAGGCCTGGTGCCATTTTTGAGTAGTTCTTTTAAAGCCAGTATCTCTAATCTGAGAGAGGGATGGCAAGCAGAACCCTGAGGGTCCACATATCTGATACAGGCAGCTCATCTCCCACTACCTGGGGCATTCCTCAGCCATACAGAGAACCCCAGCCTTTCAGTCGAAATTAATAATATTGGCTATCATTTCAGTGCTCATGTTTTTCTCACTGTGCTGAGTGTTTCTCAAACAATCTATTTTGTCCTTTCAACATCTCTTTGAAGTACACTATTATTTTTCCCTTTTTGTACAAAAGAAAACTGAGGCACAGAGGTGTGTCGCTCATCATCTCAAAGCCAAGCCAAGATTTGAAATAATCTACTGCTTTATACTGTGTTCAAGTCACAGTTCTTGCCAGGTATGTGACCTGGGATTAATTACTTAGTCTTTTGAAGGCTCAATTTACTCGTATAAAATGGGATTTATAATATTAGTACCCATTTAATGTTCACAGGATTGCAATGAACCTTAAATGAGGTAATATCACTGAAAGTATTTTGTGAAATGTAAATCACCATTAACAGGCCTTCTGAATTTCATTGAATTGTCTGAATGGAGTTATTTTCAACTACAGTTGCATTTCCTAACTTAGTTATTAAAACTTGTGGAATAACCCAAATAAATACGTTAGCATTTTTGGAGGAGAGAGAAGGGAATGCTTCATACTTGAGCTCGCACCTCTATATTTCTGTAATACACCTTATTAGTCTACGAGGTAAAGACAACGAGACTCTAAGTAATAACATTTTCTAATCCTTAGCAATTGTCAGTGCACATTACATGTAGCCAGGAGGTGAGGCAAATACATGTGTTGACAGTGTTACAAATCACTGAGCACAGATGGTCAAGAGGCTTGATTTCCTGACTAGAATCCCCTCTTATGAGTCTTCCTTATTATACCACAGAAAAGCATAAGTGTTTCCCCAAAGTTTGGCGTTCTTTGATGTGGGTATTTATTTAACAGAGCAATCTTCAGAATTACCCTTACTGTTGCTCTGTTGTCTGCCATGCAATCTGCTCAGCCTGATAAATCCTTTAGTGTGAATCTGTTAAATAAAGCAAGATTTTTCCTTGCATTAATTCTATAAAGTGTATTTACCTGTGTATAAAAAGGTGTTAAATTAATTATGCTTTAGGGTGGGAACAAAGGAAAACAATTAAAACAGAAAATTTGATGCAACTATTTTGCCTAAAGAATATATTTGTTTTGGGAAATTCTCTATAGGGAAAAATTAGCCCTTTGTGTGTGGAAGGGGTGGGGGCAGATGGATGGGAGGTAGTCTAACATGCAATTTTTAAGATTTACTACAGTTCTCTCAAAAGAGCTTAAAAATTATCTAGGTATTCAATAGTTTAGAAGTTTGCTTTTATCAAACTGCTTTGGAAATAATGTTTGTAGTTGATTTCCAAAAAAGAAAATCCTTGCACAAGGACCAACATTCAGATTACAAATACCACACTGAAAAGAAAGCATTAAAATGTCTTAACTTTGACTGTTAGCTACAGTTTAATATGCTGTTGTACATGAGAGTCACACTTATATCTGAAGTTACGACATTTCCAAAAGGGGTGAAGGGACACTAGAATAACTATTGTAAAGATATATCATTAGCACAAAGTATGTGAAATAACTTTGCCTTACTCATTCATGGATTTTCTGGATGAAAGGTAGGGAAGAATTTCAAAGCAAGCTGTCATTTTCTCCATTTCTTAACTTTTATAAAATCATCATCCAGATGATATACTCTGTGAAATGAATCATGTTATTAAAACTAAATTAAGCACCCTTTCTCAGTGGGTTCTATTATAACCATTTAAGCAAAGGTATTGGTTTACTGAACACTTTAAAGAGTCAAATGTTTTAATCACTCAAGTTGAAGATATACACACATTTTGTCTGGACATGATTTAACTTTACTGTGCTTGCATTCCCCTCACCACTTATGATATACCACACCATTAAGCAAAGTGACTAGAGGGAGCCTATCTTTTTTTTTTTTCTTTGAAACTGTTTTTATATCTCTATTTTACACTTCCTAAAAACATCACTTGTCTATCTGTAAAACTGTATGATTGCTTTATTTCTTTATTTATTTACCCATTCCAGGTAGCAAAGGATTCCCCCTTTAGGAGGAAAGGAGGTTGATTCCCAGCAACTTGATTCCCTCAGGGATAGCCAGGGGCGTTGTAATTAATTCACAGGGAGTCTCTTTTCTTTGTTTTCTCTTGTTTTCTATTTGTTATTATTGGAGTGATTAACTTAATGTGACTACCCAGAACCCAACTTCTGGGTTGCACTTCAAATTTAAAATCAAAACCTTGGATAGCAGGTGTGAAATTTTTGATACTAGCTTTATCTAGACTGGATCTGGAACATTCAGTGAAGAGGGCTTTTTCCACTAATAATGAATATTGCCTGTGGATTCCATCTTAACACTACAGGTAAGCGCCTGGAGGAAAAACGAGCCTATTTTATAACCAACACAGGGCTTTTTTTTTCTGGCGGGCCTAAGGATTATGTAATAATTCCAGCCTTTACTTTGTTACAGTACTTTGTACCCTGGGATCACAAATTACATGAGTGGGGAGTGGATGTGGCTCAAGAGGTTGAGCACCTGCTTCCCACATGGGACGTTCCTGGTTCCTCCTAAAAACCAAATACAAACAACAAGCAAACAAACAAAAAACCAACTCAGGGGAGCTGATGTGGCTCAGTGGTTGAGGCCGGCTTGAGGTCTTTGGGGTTTTCAAGTAGGAAAAAATCATTTGCTATTGTCTTTCCGTGCATTGGTAGTAATGCTGAAAAGCTACTTGCAGAATTTTCAAAGAATTTATAATCTACTTCTCTGGGTCAGCAACAAATGGGTGTCATTTGCCCATTTGTTTCAGGAGCATATTAAATTATATGATAAGCACAGAGGAGAAATCTTTGCCATTTTCCCCCATAAATGTTGATTTTGCATAACTCTGTTATCTCAGATTTTTCTGAAAATTTTCTCCTTCTTCCAACCATTCAGAGGCTGGCAACATGAAAGAAGAAGAGAAATTCTAGAAGAGTTCTTTTACTTATTATTCCTTTCTCCTGCTAGTTGGTTTAATTGCTATTTTAATACCCTGTGCAGATATTTTAGTAAAGGGTGCAATTGTGGGTGATAGTGTCTGTCCCATGGTAAAAATACTTGAGCAGAAGTCTGTGCGTTTCAGTTAAGGAAAAAAAGAGGTCTGGAAATCATAACTTTGAATACTTTCATAGGCAAATTAGAAAGTTTTGCTGCAAGATGGCACAAAACACGTGAGTATTACCAGTTTGGGGTAGTCAGCAAAATATTTATCTCCTCTTTCCCTGCCCCCCCTTCCTTTTTAATATGTTTTTACGGTTTCCAAAGTGTTTGTGATTCTACTTCAGATTAATTACATTCTACTCTGTGAGTGATTTTGATTGTATTTATGGATCACAAAGTAAGTAAGTATGTCCTGCAGGTTAGAAATATGTGGAGAGAGAAATTGAAATTTGACCAATGTAGGTAGAAAGACCTTCTAAATATAATGTTGCCATGCAGCTGGGTGACTTTTTGAATCCAGCTGGTCTGTGTACAGAGAAAACAGTGCCAGTTACATGGATTCACGGGTTGTATTGTTTAATATAACATAGAAGGAACACAGAAAGCTTTGGCTGCATGTTGGGTTTTGTTTTCTTAGTACAGTTAATGGGCTGTATGCTTTGTGCAGCCCCTGCATATTTTCCTAACATTTGAACAAATGAGCAAATATGCTACTTCCAGGGAGCTTGGTTTCAGGTAATAGGGTCTTTTCTCTCTGTGGTATTTCTATTTTAATTTCACAACCTAATGCCTATTCCAGTGATCATTGATGCTAACAGGGTATCTGTATGGGGGTGGGGTGGAAAGCAGGGGGAGGATAAATACTTTAGGGATCCCTACTTTTCTTGTGTTGTTTCATGCCTTTATTTGCTCTACAATCTCCTCTGAGTCCTTGGCTGAAGCCATCCCAGATGAGGAGCCTCAGAGAGGAAAATGTCCAGGGGCACTGGACAGAGGTTGTTGAAGGAGTGAGGGTAGACTCCTGTCAGTGAGAGGGTCTTACATGAAAGGTAAGACTGTCATTCTGCTCCAGATCATTATGTTGGTCTGCTGAGATGACAATAGCATTCTGCCCTGCTCCATTTTGTGGATAATAATGCAAAACCACATGTGCAAAATGTGACTAGATATTGACTAGATATTGAAAACTGATGCTCATTCACTATAGACTCCTACAGAGATTAGACAAGATGCAGATTTATGAACTAGCAATTACTCCTGCTTCTCTACAAAACAAAAAAGCATTAGAGAATACAAGTGAAGAAGAATAACTTCATTATAGGTGTAGCAGTTTGATATTATTTATGAATTCCAAAAAAGAAGAATGTCTGTAAACTAATCTCTTCCTCTGGGTGTGATACCCTTTGATTGTATTAGATTCAATTGAGATGTCTTTGATTAAATTATCCTAAGATTAGGGCTTTGATTCAACCACATGAGTAGGGCATGACTCAGGGTTGAGTCCCCGCCCCCTTGGTGGGCTATATAAACAGACACTCACTCAAGAAGACATACAGAAGAAGATACACAGGAATACAGAAGAAGACACAGGGAAAAGAGAGCACTCCATAGACATAGCAGAGGAGAGAACTTTGATCCTGGAGCCCTGGGGAGAGATGACAGAAAAAAACAAGCCCTATGCCAGCCTGTAGCTGAGAGAGAGGAAGGCTGAACCCTCGCAGAGATCGGCAACTATCTTGCTTCAACACGTGGCAACTGACTTTGGTAAGAAAGGAGCCTTGAGCTGGACTCTTTAGGGCCTTGTAACTGTAAGCTTTTACCCCAAATAAATACCCTTTATAAAAGCAAACAGATTTCTGGCACTTTGCATCAGCACCCCTTTGGCTGACTAATACATAGGAGATAACCTCAAATCCACTCTAATTTGTCACAACAGATCTTTCATAAACTTAATCATAGCAAATGATGCAAAACACATAAATGTGCCGTGACACGATGTTGAGAGTCACTGCCATAGAACAGTATCTCTGAAATATGACTATACACCAGATTCTCCCAAGGAAATTTTTAAAAATACATGTTTCTGGGCCCTAGCTCTAAAGATTCTAATTCAGTAGTCCTAGAGAGGAGCTTGAGCATCTATATATACTCTCTCTCTCTATATAAATATGTATATATGTGTGCACACCTATATGTACATATGTATATATAGTTATATGTATGGATGTAACACATATGTATATACAAAGATGTTTATGTATGTGTGTGTATGCATATATATGTACATGTGTATATGTTTTAGTTTCCTAGACTGCTCAAAGCAAATACCATAAAATGGTTTGATTTGGACAATGGGAATTTATATGCTCACTGTTTTGAAGCGGGGAAAATGTCCAAATCGAGGCATCATCAAGGCAATGGTTTCTTCCCAAAGAGCAGCTGCAAGTGATCCTTGGTTCCTCCTTCACATGGTAAGGCACATGGCTGTGTCTGCTAATCTCTCTCTTCTCTTAAAGGTTTCATTGATTTCAGCTTCTTGCTTCCAGTCCTTCTCTCCATCTGAATTTCACTCTCTTATAAAGGAACCCAGAATAAGGATTAAGACCCATCCTGATTGAGGTGGGACAAATCCTAACTGAAGTAGCCTCATCAAAAGGTCCTCCTTAGGGAAACAGATGTAGCTTAAGCGATTGGGCTCCTGGCTACCATATAGGAGGTACAGGATTTGATTCCCGGGGCCTCCTGGTGAAAGGCAAGCTGGCCTGCGTGGTGAACTGGCCCACGCGGAGTGCTGGCCCGCGCAGAGAGCTGGCACAGCTAGATGACACAACAAAAAGACACAGAAAAGAGACTATAAGAGATGCAGCAGACTAGGGAGCTAAGGTGGCACAAGAGATTGAGCACCTCTCTCCCACTCTGGAAGGCCCCAGAATTGGTTTCTGGTGCCACCTAAAGAGAAGACAAGCAGACACAGAAGAATACACAGAGAGCAGACAGTGAATGCAAAAACAACGAGGGGGTGGGGGAAGAAATAAAAATCTTAAAAAAAAATCCTACTTAGGGGAGCAGGTGTAGCTCAGTGGTTGAGTGCCCACCTCCCATATATAAGGTCCCAGGTTCAATCCTCGGTACCTCCTAAAAAAAAAAAGGCCTACTTAAAATGGGTTCATGCGCACAGGAATGGATTATATTTAAGAATATGTTTTCCTGGGGTACATATAGCTTCAAACCACTACACTGTATACATACACATATGTATATGTACATATATGTATACACTTACATGTACATATGTGTATACATACATACATATGTATTTGTGTGTATATATGTATGTGTGTGTGTGTGTGTGTGTGTGTGTGTGTGTGTGTATAAACTTCCCTATGTGATTCTGGCATGCAGCAGGGGAAGTGATCACATCTATTCCATATATTAATGGTATGTTATACAGCAGGCAGGACACAGGTAACCTTCTCAGAGAGAGTTAGGGCACACTCCCTGTGGCTCTTTAGAAACAAGAGCTGAGAGTGCCAAGTGCCCTTGAAAGGATCTAATCCCCAGTCTCCAACCTGGGTCAGGGGCAGAGCAATGGAAAAAGGACAAGTTTACCAAAACATGCCTCCCATGGCCCCTATTCTGCTCACGTCACTGATACAAACCATCTTCTGTCCTTCATCAGATCATGAAGGGAATTGTGTTCTCCTCAAAGGACTGTGAGAAATGTCATCATGACTGGAAATATGACTTAGGAGGCAAGGCAAACCCTCTCGCTATCATTCCATTATGAAAGCTGTACAAAATATGAATTCTATGTCAAATACCCAGTACTGTCATACTAATAAATTGCCCACAATATGGCCATCTTGTAATAATAATAATAATAGACTAAAAAAACAAAAACAAAAAACCTGAGCACATATTTTGGGCTGTTCTAAGGCCTCATTTTACAAACTTATGAGGTGGATACTTTTATTATTCCATTTTGCCAGTAAGGAAATTGAAGTACTGAGAGGTTAACTTGCCCAAGGTACAAAGCTAGTAAGTGATAGAACCAGGGTTTAAATCCAGATAGTCAGGTTCTGAGGAAGTGCCCCCACTTTTGACCACTACTTCACATTACCTCTTGCAGAACTGCAGATGCTATTTTTTAACACTATCTTTGCAACTCAAAAAAGAAACGAGTGGTCCACTCCAATCAAGATAGTAGAGTGAGACATTTCAGGGCTCTGTCCCCTCACAGAAGCTTTGAACAACCAGCAAGAACTAGCATAAATATCTTTCTCAAAACAGTAACAAGGTGAGGTGCAAAGTCAAGAAGAAGGCCACATAAAAGCAGCAGAATTGCAGCCAACACCTACTCTCCAGTTCATCGGACTCTCCCAGGACAACTAACAAAATGATGATGATGGACAACCCCATCCCAAAAAACAAAGAGTATCTACAACTGCAAGCAAAGCAGTTCCTTCCATCTGCCCCATAAGATCTAAGCCCTCTCTCAATCTGAAGCAGAGTGGGCATCACCATCCCCAAATCCTCAAGATTAAAGAATAAACAAATATAAGGGGGGAATGTAACCACGGACCAAAGTAGATGTTATTATTGTAGTAACGGAAGAACATGTAACATTGAAATAAAGATGATGGTTACCAGAGGTTCTGAGGGAAGGGAGAGGGAAGAATAGTTGGAACATAGAGCATTTTTTAGGGCATTGGAATTGTTCTGCATGATATTGCAATGATGGATACAGGCCATTATATATTTTGTCAAAATCCATAAAATTGCATGGTGCAAATGTAAACCATAATGTAAACTATAAACCATGGTTAGTAGCAATGCTTCAATATTTGTTCATCAATTGTAACAAATATACCACATTAAGATGTTATTTATAGGGGAAAATATGAGAGGGGGAGGTGGTGAAGTATATGAGAATCCCCTATACTTTTGATGTAACTTCTGTAATCTAAGACTTCTTTAAAAATAAATTTAAAAAATAAGAAGCAGTAAGATCTCATGGCATCTTGCCTCCCTGGCCTTTGTCCCACTACTCACCAGTTTGGCATGGAACTAGCTGCACTCCCAGTGCAGATCCCTGATCCCAGTTCCAGAGGGAGCAGAGTAATCCTCGTGCATGTACCGGGAGCATGCATATCTGGCCAGATCTGTCTGGTGGTTGTCGGAGGGCTGCGCTGTCCCAGGACTTGCCCTGTGTGTAGAAGGCAGCTCACAGATCTGTCCCTACAGAATGTTGTGGGAGAGCAGTTAAGTCGTGCTGCCTGGGGCAAGGGATTGCTGACTGTAGTACACACAGTGTAGTGCCCTGGATTGTGAGGAAACTGTTTCCTAAGGAAGAGGGGACATTCAGAACCATGTAAATGGAGGAATTCCTTGGGCAACATATTCATGGCCAAGATAAGATGTATGGGCAGAAAGGATCAGGAGGCCCCCACACATTGCTCTTGAGCTATTCTCTATAATGACCATCTTAGTCCCTCATAACTGTTTTTGACTTAAAGTCTATGTTATCTGATATTAATATAGGTGCTAATGTCTTTTGGTTACTGCTTTTGTGGTATATGCTTTTCCATCCTTTTACTCTCAACTTACTTACATCTTTGAATTTAAGGTGAGTCTCTTATAGATAGCATATAGTTGAATAACACTTTTTTAACCACTCTGCCAATCTCTATCTTTTGACTGGAGAGTTTAATCCATTTACATTTAAAGTCACTACTGATAATGGAGGACTTCCTTCTTCCATTTTGCTATCTAGCCTTTAAAAGTTTTATACCTTTGTCCTTCAATTCTTACATTAATGTCTACTTTCATATTTATTTGATTTTTTATATTGTACCACATTTAGTCCCTTTTTATGTCCATCTGGGTATTTTTTTCATATATTTTCATTGTGGTTACCATGGGTTTAATATTTAACATCTTAAATCTATAACAATCATATTTGATTTGTGTGATGGTTAAGGTTCTGTGTCAACTTGGCTAGGTGATAGTGTCCAGTTGTTTGATTAATAAGCACTGGTCTGATTGTTACTGTGAGGACATTTTATGGACTTAAATCATAAGTTGATTGCATCTATGACTGATCACATCTACAATCAGCTGAGGAGATTGCCTTCAACAATGAGAGAGGTCCCATCTAATCAGGTGAAGGCTTTAAAAGGAGAAGTGATGATTTCAGCAATTTGAAGAGAGAATTTCCATCTCTACTTCAGCCAGTCAGCTTCTCCTGGAGAATTCATCGAATACCTTCTTTGGAGCTCCCAGCTTATAGCCTGCCCTATGAAATTTGGACTTGTACAGTGCTTCTGGCAAAACTATCATCTGTGGACTTACAGAATGCTTTATCCACTGTCATGGATTCTACATAGTATTGCTTCTGATCAGGGAACCCACTTCACAGCAAATGAAGTGTGGGAATGGGCACATGTGCATGGAATTCACTGTTCTTACCATGTTTCCCATCATCCTGAAACAACTAGATTGCTAAAACAGTGGAATGGCCTTTTTTTTT